>VDFB02344128.1:0-65161 GCA_007258455.2 Sequoia sempervirens
CATAGCAACACTTGACCCAATATTCAAATATTCAACGTCATAATAATATCAACATCATTTGTCAAACTTACCTGGGGAACTAAAGGCTTATTCGACATGCAACTAGACACACTACCAAAGAACACAACTTATGAATCCAAGCTTGTGGAGCAACTCATCACTCAACACTCTAGGGGAAAGTAGATATAAATATTATAATAATATTCCAAAATTCTCAAAAAGCATGTTCCAAAATTCACAAGACAAGAAACTTCATTGCAGAGAAATGCAAAGCAATCTCATTTCTCCCAAACAACCTTCTATATAGACAAACACACTCTCAAACACAACTTACTCTACCACATGATCCAAAACCAAAAAAATTGCATATAACACCTGTGAACACCTCTAATCATCAAATCGAAATGGCATAATAAAATCTTTGAAACCATGAAGAAATATGGAGCACAACACTAAACACACCTTTGTCACACTACACACTCTTCTACTCAAATTTCTCAAAAGCATTTGGAACCAAGTGAAACAGTTGCATCAAAAACACCACAAATATCTCTTCAACACATCCATAGCCTCTACAACACCACAACTCTTTCTCATGCAACACTCTTCAAGAACTCCAACAATCTCCATATACTAGGGGTTGATAACACTAATGACAACACCACTCAATCACCAATAATCTTCATACTATTGACATCAATGTCAACACCAACAACATACTTGCAACACAAATTAGTGTGGCAATTCTACTATTGGATTCTTCAAATTCAAACTTGATGAAGAAAAGGGTGGAGATATCTACACAACCTCAGATGATTATGCTTGTGCAACATTGACTTGGTGTTAGCAAAGCACAGAGCATAAAGGTACACAAAGTACTCTCGAATTTATATTAAGAAAATCTAGTGCTTCGTCTAAGGATGGTAATTCTATTTAAAGATTTCCAAAGGAATTAGAAATTACTTACAAAGTTTTTGAATCTTCACCTATTGAAAAACCTAGTGATTTTTTGATATAATAGACTTTTGCAAAAATTCAAAATACAAATTTCACAGGTAGAATATATGAAAATGAGTACTAAAGAATTAGATAAATTAGTCAAGTTTGTGAAATCTAGAAGTTCTGAGTCTCGTTTGACCTTAGGTGATTAGATGGTTAATGTTGAAGACCCTTCATCTAGTTTGTCCTCAAACAGTAAAATCATCACATCTAATACATCAAGAGAGAAACCTAATCATTTTTATGTAAGTCCTTATTCATCAATGGATTTAGGTTGAGCAATTGTATTACTAATTCTGGTGCTTTTGATAATGTTATGCCAGCATAGGTGGCTCATGCCTTCAGAATGAGTTTTAATTTTTTTTTTGGAAAATGCTACTCCATGGAGTTCAAACTTGTTCCTTTGGTGGGATAGATTAAAGATGGACAAATTTCTCTTGTAGCTCATCCTAGCAAGAGGCTTAAATTGATAATGTTAGTGGGAAATGTTGCCAAAAGTTGTTGTTAGGATTATTTGAATCAAAGAATAAAGGGATTAAAATGTTGAGTGTTTTGGGTGATGTTGAGTTGATAATTAAGCAAGTGTGAAATATTTTTACAGTAAAAAGTGAAAGACTAAGGAACTGCAGAAATAAAATGTGGGATTGCATAGAACATTTTGATGCATTCTCCATTGAGGCCATATTGAGAGAGTTGAATTCTAAGGTTGACTCATTATTTGTATCTGCTTCCTTACTATTTCCTCACCTAGATTTTAAAAAGGGCTCATACAAAATTGAAATGATTTACAAATGAAGCATCCCTAACAATGTCAATCACTAGAAGATTTTTGAAAATGACAAACAAATAGAAGCGTTTTTAAAAACTGCAAAAAAAATCACCCATTCTTTGTTTAAGGCTAGTATTGATGAATGTAAAGAGTTTTTCCTAGATGATCTATAGGATTTGGAGGATGGTGTTGTTTAATTGAAAGGTAAAAAGATCCCCAAGGGGCTAGTGTCCTTGGATGATTTATTTTATTGCCATAATATGTTGATGAAAAAGAAAATGAGTGAGTCTATAAATAGCTTAGGGGACTATGAAGAAGTGAAAATTGGGTGTACAGAATCTCCAAAGCTGCTATACATATGAATGTATTGCATGCCTGAAGAAAAAGAGAAATTGGTAACATTGTTAATTAAGTATAAAGAAGTTTTTTCTTGGTGCTATGATGACTTGAAAAATTTCATGGATGAGAAGATCCAACATCAAATACCACTAGAAGAAGGTATAGCTACCTTTAGGAAGAAACAAATAACCTATAACCCCAAATTCACTAATGCCCATTTTAGGGAGATTGAAAAAATGTTGAAAGCTACACTTGTCTACCCTATTCATCATTCGACTTGGATTGCACACATAAGATTCCCAAGATCATATTAGTTTTGTAGTGAAATACCAACATAAGACAACGTTCACAACCCCATGGGAGAATGTTTTTACAATCACATTCCATTTGGTTTGATTAATGCTAGAGATACCTTTTAAAGAGCTATGGACATCTCCTTTAATGACTTGGAAAAAAAAATCATTATCATATATAATTAGATGACTTAGCTGTATTTTCTTAGAAGAGAGAGAGACATTTCAAGGATTTGTAAAGAATTTTGTAGAGGTGTGAAGAACACAATATCACCTTAAAGCCTAAGAAGTTAGTTTTTGGAGTCGCCCAATGTAAGATACTAGGGAACATTGTATCAAAAGAGGGTATTAGAATCAATCTTGAGAGGGTTAAGGATATCTTGCAACTAATTCTACCTTCTAACAAAAAAATAGTCAAATCCTCCTTTAGACAAGTTGATTTCCTAAGGAATTTCATACCAAAATTCTCTGAAATCATGAACCACATAGTGGACATGATGAAAGATAATTAGGATATCAAGTGGAAAAAATCTAGAAAAAAATTCTTTCAAGGATATAAAGGAAGAAATTGCCCATGCACCTATGCTAGTGAAACTAGACTTTAATAAAGACTTCATCATCTATTGTTATGCCATTGAACACACCATATTTGACATCCTTTTGCAAACCAATGATAAAGGTTTTCAAGCACCATTTGTTGTCATGAGTGTCCCCCTGAAGAAACATTAGTTGAACTATTCACAAATTGAAAAACATGCCTTTTGTTGTGGTGAAATAAATTAGATAGTTTCGGTTCTACATACTACACTCTTACTCAGTTGTTTATGTGCATGATCCTTGAGTTAGGAGTTTTCTTACCCATTGAGAAATCGGAAATAATAGAACAAGTGTATGGATAGCTAAGGTACATGAATATGATTTGGATATTAAACCCACTAATGTGGTCAAGGGGAAAGGTTTGTGTAAACTAATAGCAGAAAAACAACTAGAAGAAGAAAAATATCTCCCTATGGTGTTTGTTAGTCTCCAGGATGAATGGTTTTTAATGTTGCATATTATCTCATATATGGATAATGATCAAGTAATTTATCTCCTAAAGAGAAGAGGAACCTTAAACTAGAGGCAACCAAATATGTTATTTGGGAAGATACCTTATACAAAATAGGATTAGATGGCAGGTTCTTAAAATGTGTAGACAAAGTTCAACAAAAAATATTTTTGGAAACATCTAACAATGAAGCTTGTGGAGGGAATTTCTCTTCTTCCATGAATAAATTTATGATTTTGAGAGACTATTATTACTAGCTCAATATGTTCAAAGATGTATACTATTGGGTGGAAAATTGTGAGAAATGCAAAGAATTCGCTAGAAGGCCTTAGTTGGAAGGGCTACCTTTGTGACCAGTGGTGATAGATGAACCTTTCTAGCAATGGGGCTTGGATTTTGTAGGAACTATAAGTCCTCAATCTAGTTACATGAATACTTACATTCTTACTACCATAGACTACTTCACCAAATAGGTAGATACCATCTCTTGGAAATGCAAAACTTTGGAAGTAGTATATGATTTCATTAAGGATAACATTTTGGTGAGATTAGTAGTTCCTTAGAAGTTAGTTACTAATAATTCAACTAGTTTCTTGAATAGTGAGATATCCTTCTTTCGTTATAAACATGGGATCCCTTCTAATTCTACAAACTATTACCCCCAAGGGAACGAGTAAGAAAAATCTAGCAAAAAATTATGATCAATGTCATGAAGAAGCTAGTTGATGAAAATCAAAAGAATTAGCATAAGAAGCTCTTCGAAGCACTATGGGTTGATAGGATTTCACCTAAGAAGGCCATAGAATTTTTTGCATTTGAATCAGTAGTTCTTTATTGCTACCATTGGAATTGTTTGCCAACAAATTGCACACTGTGATAGAGGATCAGAAGCTCTATGATTCTCTAGAGAAGAGAATCAAGAATATCTCTAGGATTGAAGAACAAATAGATGATATGGTTGATAGGATCACTATGCTTTAGGCTATGGTAAAGAATAATTTTGAAATAAAATCCAAACCTACCTAAGATTCATGGTTGGAGATTTAGTATTACTGTAGGATACGAGGAGATAATTGAAAGGTGTTCACAAAATTTTTTGATTCTCTCACTTTGAAAGTAGCTTAGGACTACAGTCCGAACACTTTCAAATTGTATTTTCTTGATGGCATTCCATTTCCTATTCCTTATAATGGGAAAGATCTCAAACTATACCAGATGTGAGTACCCATGCAATTCACCTTGTAAATATTAGTCTAGGAGTCTTTGCATTGTTTTGAGAGTTTTTGATATTTCTTATGTTTTATTGTACATATATTGACTCTACTACCTAATAAATCTTAATAAATGGTCTATTGTTATGGTTTTGGGTTCCTTCCTTTATCCTTTGTTGTCCTCATTCCCAATCAAATCCTATTGTTACCACTATTTTTATCCCACCTTTAAAAACCATGTCCTCCTATGTAAATTTATTCTAAGTTAAAATTGTCACCTTTTCTTTTCATTTTTGAAACCTAGTTAGGCCTCGCTTAGGTCGTCATAACCTTGTCTCCACCCAAAAATTTAAAATTTAAGTCTAAATTTCTCTTTCGAAGTCAGTCTTGTAAGTTTTTAGAACTGTGTCACAACCCAAAGCACTTGTCACAACCTTTGTGAATGTTAACCAAATAAAAATCAAGTTAAAGTGATTTAAAATCTTTATGGAGGTTTCAAAACCTCAATTGACCTTCGATGAGGTTTTCAAAACCATGCTTTCTCTCAAAAATAATAAAATTTGAAGACTTTTTTTTATTCCAAGGAGTGGTACAAGAAAGAAGCTATGTTAGAGATATGGTATTTTGGAACAACACAATAGTTTCAATACCTTTTTTGGCCTTTGATGAGGTTTTCAAAACCAATCATTTCACTCAAAGGGCTCTTCTATCCATTATTTTTCAAATATTCAAAAGACAGTTAGAGAAAAAGGAAATATGGGAAAGCTTACATGTGCCAACCTTAGTAAAGAATCATTAACCACCCACTACTTCTTGACAATAATTGTGAGTGTTTATATGGGAATTGAGCTATTTAGGAGGCTTATTTTAGTAGCGATTGGAGATAGATTCTATGTGGAGCAAAAGAGGTGAAGTTGCACAGCTGGTAATTGTTTGATCTCTAGGCACATTCTAAAGGTATTGTTATCTTCAGTTAAGTTGTTTGTTGAAATATAATACAATTATACCTTAGGGATGAGAATTATAGTTGCACAAGCTTTTTCATTCTTCTTTGCAAATTGAGTATATATTTTAGGGTTTCTACCACCATGAAATACAAATACTAGGGTTATGAGTATGAGTCTGGCTTAACCAACACCATGCCAAAGATAGGGGATATTAAACTAGGTCATTTACAAATCTAGATGAATTCTAGGATAGAATTGTGAAAGATGACTAGCCACCAATTACCCAAAGATTAATTAAGAGCAGGTTATTACAAGCAATTGCATTTTTCTAACACAAGAGGTGAGAAAAAATGATAATCAATTGTTAATGAAAATTCAGAGCACAACTTTTGCTTCCTTCCTAATTAAGAATCCCATAAATAGAAGTCTACAAAAATTTTGATTTTACTTCTCCATATTGTGCTTTTTTGAAGAAGAGTCAATAAAGAAATGTGACTGCCAAAGAATGGTTTACCACATGAAAGAAGGGAAAATATTAGCTACCCAAAAATTTGTATAGGAATCTCTTTGTAGATGAAGTTTCTGACATAATTGTGCTTTTGCATAGGTTAAGAGGTAATGGGAGGGATCATGAATTTGAAATGTGTAGAGGATAATGTTTTCCTCATAGAAGTGTGCATACAAGTGGCAAAGTTAAACAAAAGGTGCCAAGAGAGGAAAAAGGTTGGCATATAATTCCCTATTGGACTTGGCCATTTCTCTTGTAACTCCATGTCTAATGTAATCAATATTGAAAGAAGCCTTGTTAAATACACATTATAATTCTATTATGGAAGGTTCCCTTTTGATAGTAAGGGTTTTGTGAAGAATAATCTACAACTAGGTCCTGGATTCCATCATGTTCTAGACAAAATATTATTGGGTTGACTATGTGGATGAATATGAGGTAAGAAAGAGAAGTTGGTTAAGGTTAAGCTTGAGGCAGATAGTTGCCTTCAATTTAAGTTTAGATATCCAAGGTATTGAAGTTGATGAATTTGATCTAGTGCATCCCATCTATGTTAATCACATTTAGACTCAACCCATTTTGTCCATGGATTGGAGCATCAAAGAGAATGAGACTAATGAGGCCAAGATCACGGTTGTATTAAGAAGAACACAAGAGTGTGTGGTAAAAAAGAATGTAGAAAATAAAGCTCCCCAACTAGATCACAAAATAATCACCCACAAAGAGAAGGTAACCAACCACCTACAACCTTAGGAACACAAACTTCTACTTCACAGTAGGTATCATTAGATGGATAGGGTGGTGGAGATGGTGAGCCTCTAGAGAGAAATTTTCCAGAGAAGACATGCAGATAAGATGCTCATAAGACTTCTTAGTGAGACAAAGACAAAGAAGTAGCTATAGAAGAAGAATCAATCAATGTATCTACTTATCCCTCTTAGGAAAGTTCACATTCTTCTCTTGAATCCTTTCCTGATACGTATAGACATACCATTCCTAGGGTAGGTCCTCTTCTCCTGAAGATAGACCATTTATTACTCCCCCTTTGAGAAGAGTGCTATTTGGTTCCCCTAGCTCTAAGTCAGCTATCACACCGACCACCTCTTCTTAGCTTGAATAGACACTATCAAAGAAGAAAATTGTTCAAGTAAACCCCCTACAAAAAGACCTTGGATGCCAAGTGATTCAAAGGACCCCTAAGCCCATGAAGTTGAAAACTACATCAAGGTTGTTGGAAGATGATAGCACTTGGAATATTTTTGTGGATTTAGCTCACCCTTCTATATAGAAAGAAGTAATCCAAGCTAATTTCAATGATTTTAATATCACTAGAGTGAACTTGGGGCCTTCCACAAGGGATGGGGATGTGCATAAATTTCAAGTGGCATTGGCTAGATTTGTGGAATGGATAGCTAGGGATAAGAAAATAAAATATGAGCTAAATGGTTAGGTCAAGATTATGACTGAATGTTTGAAATCTATATTTGGCATTTTCCCATAGCCAATTTCCCAAAAAAATGTTGTTTTTGACTTGGAATCATTAGTGGGGAAGGAGGTAGTAAATAAAATATATAATTACAAGGCCTTTGGTAAAGCTACAAAAGAATTGGCCACTAATATATAAAGGGAGCCTATTCATTTTTGACATGATGAAAGTGTGTAAAGATATAGATGTTTTAAAGGTTGAAGTAGAAAAAAACATCACCTTGGCCAAGCATGAGGAGGTAGTATGGACAAATACCCTTGGTGATCTCAAAGGGATATTAGAATTAGGACTTGAGAAGTTAGTTAACAAAAAATTAACCCAGATGTTATAGATAAGTGATGTATTATGTGGAAGAAGAGTATTGAATGGAAACTCTTCATTATTAAATAGAGTATAAAAGAATTTGGTAAAGTGCTAATAAAATGGAACATGATCATAGATGATATTTGAAAGAACTTTCTAGGAATTGTCTTGCAACTTAGGAAACAAGGCAACAATGAAGATGAAGATTAAGAAACCATAAAAGGAAACATCAAAAAGGTGGTCAATGGCATCTATGGTAAACCTCCATTTGATGCAAAATGTCTAAGAAGATTTAGTGGTATTGATTTGTTTCTATTTCAGTTTCTTGGATTGATGGTTGCCTACGAAGGGAAACTTGAAATAAGAAAGGTGAGGAAACCTCTTTTGAAGCTCAGAGCTAGGAATGTCATCATCCCCCAACATGAGGAGATTCCACCTATTGTGAAAGATTTCTATTCTTTCTGAGGAAGAAGTGCCACATCATCAACCCAATCAGCTGAGAGGATAGCAAGCGAACTGCCACCATAGTGATCTTTTAGTTGATTATTATGAATTTTATGTTTTAGTTAAAGGCTCTTTATTATTGGACAGTTATTTTATAAAGAAGTGGCTATGTGCCCGCTTAGTATTTATATAATGAAGATGAACCAAAAGCTCTCTTAACACTTTTCTTCTCGTAATTTTGATATAGCATTATAGAATTGAAAGCCTCTATATGTCTGTGTGCATTTAGTTTATCATTTGAATGAAAATGAATTTCTTAAAATCTGTGTGTTTAAATAATTCTTTCAGTTATAGCATTTATGTGTGGATGGGTGGTTGTTTCTTTAGATGATTGGATTCATTTCTTGAGTTATATTAAGTTGAGTGTTCTTTACTTACATGGATGTTCTACCTAATGGCCTTTGTACTTGTAAACATGCAAAATGAACATTCTGCATTTGATTAGGTTCATTCATTAACTAAACTAGATTTCGCATTAGGTCCATTCATCGATTGATCAGGTTCACCTTCATTCATTCAGCAGGTAATTTCATTAATCTCCATCTCCTAAGGTCATTTATTTAAAATCAAATAAACATTATCATCAAATTTTAATCAAATAAATCAAATATCCATTTAATTAAATCAAATCCCAAAATCATATTCCATCATTTTCTAATTCAAATAAATCAAATATCAAAGTCCTAAAAGTCAAACTCACCTAATCATCATTAAACTAACATAATCATCATTAATTTAATCTAATCCTGATTAAATGCTAATCTCACCCACTTGCATTCTCTAGATATCTCCACTTGCACAAATAAATCAATTTTATTGATTTATTAAAAACCCTCATTTTCCCTCAACATGACAAGTTGATTTGTCCCTCCAACATTGCATTTATTATTTTTTTTCTTGTCCCCCTCTCAAAATTTATTACAAAATTTGAATTCAAATTCTCCCTCTCATGGGCACTCTTCCCAAATATTGCACATCCATTGACCTATCACCACTTGACAAGTGGCCTCTTCTCATTGGAGGATCTTCAGTCCCACATTCACCCTCTTGGCCAATCTCTCATCGAGAAAATCTATAAAAGAAGGCCTTAATCCTCATTCATGGATCCACAACTTTTATGCAAGGTTACTCTCTTGGTTTGATAAATCATCTTGCTCTTCATCTTATTTGCATTTACATCATCTTAAGCTTTGATCAAGGATTGGGAAAGGGTCACTTGCACATGTGACACCAATCCACTATGGGATAGGTAACTTGTTATTGCTTTCACAATTATTTTAATTTTCTATTGTCATTTGTTGCATTTTGAGGCATTTACAAGGTATTTCATAGGGTCATTCTTGAGGAATTTGTGAGCTACTAACCTTGTATGAAGTTTAGTTTTGCAGATTTCAAAAGTATGCACCACATTTGGTGCAAGAAGGAGGGTAGAGACAAGATTTTGTGTGTGCTTTAATTAATTAATTGTTGATGAATGCAAGCTTGGAGTCTTTGATAAGGATATAATTGTCATTATTTTATTCTATTTAATGTTGCTTGCAAATAGCTTGAATAAATTCTCAAAAATTAATGGAAAGTTGTGATAAAATTATGTACATCTGCAGGCAGATATCAAGGATATGTTTTTGATACGTTTTGAATGGCTACCTATTACATCCTTATTACATTTTCCTTAGATCTGCATACCTGTGTCAATAATCATTCACTTTGTGTTAGTAATAAATGAGACTTGTCTGACTTTTCTTTTCTTGCGAGGCTTTCTAATTCTTTTGTATTCAAGAAGGTGCTATTTATTCTGTATTTTGGAAAGTTTAAAGTCATCATTTAATCCTTTGTGGTCATGCATCCATGAACACTGCAAAAAAAAAAAAACTCTGTTGCTGTTTTCTTTGTCATTCATCATTTGAGAAATGGATTTCTTTAAAACATTTGTTGAGCAGTCTATATTCCATGCCCAAGCTTCTTTGGTTAAACTACGAAGTGGCATTTTTATTTAAATGGATTATTGTTTGGATTGAGAAGTTGACATCACAGGTTTGTTAAAATAGAAACCAAAATTTCCAATTTACCCGCATTTTCACCAAGACTGCGCAACTGTATGGGATTGTGTTTCCTCTGAATGCTTGGTCGGCAATAAGCATAGGTGCACACTTTATTTAAAGCATTCTAATGATTTTGAGTCTAAATCTGTATGGCTTAAACTCTTGGTAGGTAGCATAGGGAAGAAACAAACTAGGTGCATGTCTCTTTCTTTAAACATTTTAACGTGTAGAGTTTAAATCTGTACGTTCTTCGCCGTTTCTTTTCTGCTCCTGTCAGTTTCCTTTTGAAAGCGTTGAGTTTAAAACTATTCTTTTCTTTTACCACATCATACAATGGCATAGTTTCTTTATTTTGTCACAGTCATCATCTTCTTTTATTGCTGCGAGGGGATTATAATGACTGGAAGTAGCGCTCCTTAATAGTTGATTGAACGACGTTACTGTCATGTGAATAGATTCACATTTATCACTGCCGTTACTTCTCATCCATCATCATTTCCCTTGTCCAGTCTGTCACCTACGTGTGAAATGATAGATTTAACCTAGTCATCTAGTATCTGATCAGGCAGTGTCTTTAATTCAAGCAGGTGAATCTAGGCATCATTATTTGGGTTAGTTTAGGCATTAAATATAAACCATGCTGATTGTGTAAAGTGTCTATACTCTGCGCAGCATGAGATGTCCACCTGAAATTGTCTAAAGCTCTCCAAAAAATTCGTTTAGTACGTACCCTGCAATTAGCTTAAATTTCTTGTCCACCATTATGATAGATGAGACTACACACCTTCTTAGTATTCCAAACTTGGTCGTTGGCCATGCACTTGTTTCTACTATTTTCTTGTTCTTTCTACCTCAACCTACTACGCATTTCCCAGTCATTGAAAACAACAGAGATTATCTTTGCACCTGCCC
Source organism: Sequoia sempervirens (assembly GCA_007258455.2). Classification (NCBI taxonomy): domain Eukaryota; kingdom Viridiplantae; phylum Streptophyta; class Pinopsida; order Cupressales; family Cupressaceae; genus Sequoia; species Sequoia sempervirens. The sequence continues at coordinate 11,362 of VDFB02344128.1, forward strand.
ATTGTGTAAAGTTGAAAGTCCCCTTTCAGACGCAAATTTGAAAGCTTAGTCAGAGAGACATCTGACTTAATTTTTTGGCTAAAAAATTCATACCTACTTCCTAGCTGAGCTCGAACTCATGTAGGCGTGATACCCAATTTGAAGTTGTTGGCTAACCTCTATACCTGTCATTTGCTAAATAAATCCTCAATTGACTTTACCATGTGGCTTCACACCTACCAGATGTATTTGCTTTAAAAAAGTTCAGAAGTCTTTCTATATGACAGTTGCGCTTAATATTTTAGCAATATGTAGCTTTAAGGAATGGCTTTAATAACCAATTAGGTGCATTCCATTTTTTTAAAATCTTCTATGCTATATTATTGCACCAACAATTGATTGAGATAATAATTTTGAAAGATTTGTTCTTTTGAGATTTATGGATTAAATTTATTAGCTTTGTATTATGGATTAGTTTTATCATTATGACCATAGGTGAAATTCTAAATTTATGATGATGCTTTTAAATGATTCATCTGTTGTGATTAATTGATTTATTCAATTGAAGTCATGTTATCAATTAAATTTAATCATCAAAACGAGTTTAATATTTTGATCCTCACATAAGTATCTTTTGTTTAATAGGTACAAAGAAAGCGAAAAGTCAAGAAAGGTACAATGTGAAAACGAAGGAAAGCAAGGAGAAGGCTAGCAAAGGAAAATGAAAGGAGGAGGATATTTTGAAAAACCAAAGTGTTTTTAAACAATTTAAGAGCTTGTTCAATGCTTCTTTACGAAATTGTTACCTTTTCACTCCTAGGACACTAAATTTTCATTTGGGTCTAAAAAGAACAATTTGATTTTTTCCATTCACAAAAGGTTAAAATTCAAGCTTAGACACTTACTATATTTTGTTTTGGGCTAAAAATTGGACAAGCAATCTTCATATTTCATTTGGTGCTTAAAACGAATCAAACAATTGCTTTGGAAGGATAAAATGAATGTGTGTTTGCCTTGTTTTTTGGTTACTTACTTAAACTAAAGTCATTGAAAAGGACGTATGCGCTTCTCTCACGCTTCCAAGCGATCTTGAGAATCAAAAGGCCTTTTTGGTGATTTTGGCATAAGATAAAGTAATCACCTCCACACTTCAATTTGGGCTTAAAATTGAGCAAACTATTGTGCGAGTGTGAGTGGGGGGAATTTTCGCGTATATTCTCTCTTTGTTGCTATCAAAGATTGATCAAGTTACGGATTTTGTTCTTCATTTTCTTTTGTTTATCTTAGAGGGCCCGCATTGTGGGAAAAAGTAATCACCCAAGGGAACGGCTCAACCGGTAACACTCTGAACCCGAGAGTCTTTCTAGTCAGGATATAAATGTGGATATTGGAAGAAACACCAATATCACGCGGTTGACTCTGATAAGATGGATCCGAAAGGGGACTCTTTCCACGTTGGGTCAACTCCTATGAATGGAAAGTCCGAACTAGAACCCTTGTTTTGTAGTGGCCTATTTATCCATTGAGCGAGTTTATCAAAGTGGTGCATTGGAACTTAAATTCCAAGAAGTTACTTGCCATGTCCGATCTTGGTTGAAATATAGAGGTTAAGATTTCATCATACCTTTATATTTTTCCTTGGTTGCATGTAAAATCATCTCTTCTATGAAGGGCATGAGGCAAGCCCACTAAGAAAAATGTACCCATTAAGCTAGGATGTTGCATTGCTTGTGAGTCAGTTTAAAAATGCATTGCTTTCTCGAAAACAAATAAAAAACAAACACTTAACATCATCAAAATTTCAAACCCTTTTGAAGACAAATATCATTGACTCAATCCATATGTTATTGCTTTCCCTTGGGACTTATGTCCTTAGAGGTTTCTAAGCATTGGATTATATCTCAATTTGTCTTCTTGAGTAAACAATAGGAAAACCCTTGCCTTAAGTTCATTAAATTTCCACATAAACTATCTTGTGGGGTTTAAAGAAATTGAGACATTGGACATCTTAGATTGAAAAATTAATCAAAGAAAGTGTTTTTGGTAAAATAAAGCCATTAAGCAAAGCTAAGCAAAATATATTTTCATGTGTGATTGGAGACTCACAAATGCCAAAGCAAAAATCATTGGAAATCCGAAAATGAATGTTCAAATGAAATCATTTCTTGGTTACAAAGGTCTTTAGGAAGCATATGCATGCTCTTCAATACCTAGGTCTAGGAAAACAAAGTGGTCTTTTTAGGTTCATATAGGGATCAAAACATATCAAAAAATTTCATCCATCCTCCAAAACAACATCATCTCATAAATCATCTTTTGAAAAACCTTGAAATCATCTTTGAAGTGCTAGGCTTTATGACAAAATCAAGCAAACACGAAAATCATTGAGACCAAGTCCTTGAAAAATTTATCAAAACACCTTTTGGCTAGGCATGTGTAGATGCATCCTTTTGCATATACTTAGTCAAAATTATCAAAAATCATCTTGTCTAGCTTAGTGTATGTAGATGAATCCTTCTTCATATACTTAGTGAAACAATCATCTTGTTTGGGTAGGTGTGGGTAGATGCATCCTTCTCCTCACACATATCCAAATCATCATCCTTTGAACAAAAACTATCCTTTAGATCATTATCAAACATCTTAGGGTCTTTTTGTTCAAAATAAAATCAAAATCCAAATCAAGATCAAGGACAAAACCTCAAAATCTCAAAATCCTAAATCCTAAAAGCCTAGTATTTCATTCAAGATTTATCAAAAGCCAAAAACATCCATAACATCCATCTTTAAACATCACCATCAAATCATCATCACATTTGATCCTAAAAAGCATCCTAAAAACTTTCACTTTGGGACATAAAATAGAGATTAATCCAAAGAATCAAGAGATTCATCTCCCATATTCTCAAAGATTGATCCCCGTTTTATGGTTCTAACTAGATCTCAATACAAGAAGAGTATGGAAGCCAACAAAGAAACACCCACTTCAAGTGATCTTAGCCAAACCACTCCTGAAATGAATCCCATTGGAGATGGAAATCTCACAATTAGCCTTCCAACATCATCACAAAACCCACAAGAGGAAACCCAAGGGGAGGATCTTACCTTTGGAATGTCTCACAAAGAAGTAGCTGAAATGCTCCAAAATCCAGACAACCATAGAATCATCAACATCATGATGAGACTTAACCCTTCGTTGTACATGCTTGAACTAGAAAAACAAGGGGCCAAGTTGCCTTCAGATTTTGATGTGAGCACTATAGTAGAGACATCTTTTCCACTAATCTCATCCACCATCCCCATTTCATCTACACCCCCATCTCAATATGTCACAGAAAATATCCCACAAATCACAACATCATTTGCTCCAACTCAACCCAACATTAACAAGGGAAACACATTTCTCAATGCTCTTCAATCACATCCCCTTGTTAATAATCAAAGCTTGGACATAAACACCACATTGGAACAAAACATCCCCCATAATCCATTACAAAAAAATGTTCCTCTCACTTTACATTATGACCCATCATCAACATCTTTTCACGGAGCACCTCAAATTCCCCTCCTCACAAATTCACAAGAGGAGGGAGACATGTTCGGACCAGGGGGAATTTTCAACACCACAAAACTCTCGCAAGGATTCATCCCCCTTACATTTCCACCTCTCCCACCATCACCCTTTTCATCTACACCACTCCTTGGTTTAGGGCTTCCCCCTCTACCGAGTATCAATCAAAACAACATCCCAACCATCAATCAAAACATTTTTCCAAATGCTCAAAACTTATTGTTGACATCAAAACAACAAACGAAAAACACACAAGCAATGGCAACATCATCAAACACCCCCACAACATTGCAAAGCATGGTCTCTCAAGGGCCAATCACATCAATGACGCCACTTACCACATCAACAACACCATCCACCAATCAAGTAATCAACACAACAACACCATCCACCAACCAAATAATCAACACAACATTATCACTCACCATGAACACCATTCTAAATCCACCACCACCTCCACCACCACCAATGTTCACCACATCAAACCAATTTGACACATCATTACAAGCCTCTTTTCAAAGAGGCTATCAACAAGTGCAAAAACAAAAAGTCGTGCAACAAGCTGCTCAAGTTGCACAAGCTGCCAAAGCTGCACAAGCTACAATACAAGTGCAACAAGCGCAAAAAGCTCACGAATTATTACAACAACAAAAACAACAACAAGCCGCTCAAGCTGCCCAAGCCACGCAAGCATTGCAAGCACAAAGGGTCGCTCAAGCACAACTATTATTGCAGCAACAAGCCGCACAAGCGCAAGCCCAAGCACAAGATCAAGCGCAAGCACAACAAGCACAAGCACAAGCACAACTTCTTGAAAAAGTAGCACAATTGCAAGCGTATCAACAAGCACTAAAGCAATACCAAGAGCAACAAGAAGCAACAGAATTGGCAGCCCAACAACAAGCGTTGTGGGAACAAGAACAAGTAGAACAACAAGCATTGTTAGAATAGCAACAAGCGCAGCAACAAGCACAACAACAAGTGTTGTTGGAACAATAGCAAGTGCAACAACAAGCACAAATCCTAGCACAACAACAAGCATTGTTCATCCAAAAGCAAGTAGAAGCCTACTTCGCCCGCCACAACATACCGATAACAATGAATAATGCACCAACCAACCCATCCATCCAAACCACGATTGCGACACCTCAAAACACATTCATCCCACCCCCTAATCCCTAGAATGATGTGATGACACAACTCAGGTTGCTCTCGCAACAAGTGCTTGACCTCCAATTGGGGCAAACAACCAAAATGCAAATCAACTTGTGTCCCTATCCATTCGATAGGAGCCTAGACATGAAACCATTCCCTAAGGGATTTGAGATCCCTAAATTTGACAAATATCAAGGGACGGGAAACCCTGAAGATCACATCAGGGAATTCCAAGTTCATTGTATGGAGGTTGCATATGACGATACTTATCTGATGTAGCTATTCCCTAGGAGCTTGGCAGGAAACACTATAGAATGGTTCTCTCACTTACCCTTAGGCATCAAAACATTCTAGGAAATTAGAGATGAATTCATTAGAAACTACACATGTAACATTACAATGGATGTTAGTCTCGAAGAACTATACGCTCTAAAACAAGGAAAAAATGAATCTTTTGCTTCATTTCTTCAACAATGGTGATCCAAGGCCAATCGGAGCAAGTGGACCATCCCAGAAGAGCAACAAGTCTGCACAATCATCGCCAACCTTGAAAGCCACCTGTCATTTCATCTCAAGGTTCAGGGAATCACCACATATGAGCAATTAATCTCCAAGGTGCTTAGCATCAAAGGAGCCCTTGTGACCCAACCTGCAGAATCAACGTCATATCACGAACAACAAAACAATCGCCCATCATCAAATTACAATGATAAACCTTGAACATGGGAAAGAAATAAGAACATCACTAATGATGGTGTCGTCAATGCCAAGGTGATCATTAGTGGTCCATGCCAAAATACACCCGCACTGCAAATCCAACCGCAACGTCAAAACACTCATCACACAACATACCAACCCAATAATCCCACCATCAATAACGTCAACGACCAAAGAAGACCACCTCAACACAAAACATACCACAAAAAAAAATACACTACTTTGGAGGAACCACTTGAGGACATCATGAAAAAGCTAATCGACGAAAAAACTCATCCAAGCTCCTACATTTGAGAATTATCAAGAACCTGATGTCAAACCTCCTTGGTACAATGAAAATCAACTATGTGAGTTCCAAAAAATCAAAGGCCACACGAAAAACAATTGTATGAGACTCAAGAACATCATCCAAGATCTCATTGACAAAAGAATTATAAATGTGGAAACACCCACTGAGAATCAGGATCTTAAAATCTACATGAATCTGATGTCGAATCATGGCAACAAAGGGAATAACAAGGATAAAGGAAAAGGCAGTGTAAATCATGTATACAAAATAGTCGTTGGCTCCCTAAATGAAGACTACATGGTCATCACCATCAAGGGCGCTCATGCCGAAGACTGTGGAGTCACTACAAGAGGCGTAAAAGTCACCATCGGAGGATCATCCCAACCCAATAGAGTCCCTACATCAAGAGCCATTCCATATAGCTACAATATTGTAGACCAACTCAAAAGAATGCCAGCACACATCTCCATCATGGAGTTGTTAAAAAACTCATCAGTGCATAAAAAGATCCTCAAGGAAGCATTAGCCTCATCCACCGTCCCAGCAAACCTCGATGCGGAACAATTCCAAGCTATGGTCAGAAACATCATAACACCTAATCTCCTTACATTTTCTAACCAAGATTTTCCCGCCCAACCATCTCACAATCATGCACTTCACTTGAAGGTCATTGTGAACAAGAGAAAAATCAAAAGGGTCCTGGGGGATGGAGGTGCAGGTTTGAACATATGTTCTCTTAGCCTCATCAAGCAGTTGAAAATATCAAAAGATTCCATCAACAAAGGCAAGGGCATCACAATAAGAGCATATGATGACCAAGAAAGAGTGTCTCAGGGCACAATTAAGCTCCCTATCCAAGTAGGGCCAACACTCATGGAAACCACATGTCAGGTCTTGGTCCTCGAATTGCCATACAATATCCTCCTAGGATGCCCATGGATTCATGTGATGAAAGTTGTAGCATCAACCTTCCACCAATGTGCGAAATTCACACATAATGGACAAGAGGTTATCGTCCATGGAGATCCTAAGCCATTTTCATACTGCAAGAACCTTGAAGCCAAATATTACAAAATCCCCCAAGTGTCAAAAAATGATGAGGGCCCATCCACATCATACATCGATCCCACCACTCTCACGTCCACTTCTGCGATAGAGACACCCGCCATTCCCACCATATCTAATATCAAGCTCATCATCCAAGAGGATGGTTGTGGGAGTTATAGGCTCCCTAACAATGCTTTTGTGATAGGAGAGTTACCACAATCTCCAAGATCACAAGGATGCCCACAAGAAAATCAAGCTCCCACATCACAAACCTATCCTCAAAATTATCCTAAATCCACAAGATGGGGAGACCCTGACCATGAGGTAATTGAAGGAGATCCATCAATCATGTTGTATCAAGATGAAAGACCAGCAGCTAATCTACCAATGGATGAAAGAAACAAAGGCTTACACATGATGCTTGCAATGGGCTATGACCGAAATCAAAGACTGGGACAAAATGACAATGGGCTCATAATACCTATCATGCCAGAGACGTGACCCATAACAAATCTTGGTCTTGGATGTGCCACTTCGAGAATAACCATACGTGGCCGAAGTCCTCCGGTTAGAGCCGCTAATGTTTCTCCTCAGCCAGTAATAGTACAACTACACTCACCAATAGTCACAAGTAGAGACGCACATAATTATATAACTGAGCCTTGTACATTAGTAGTGATGACGAAGATACCTTATCCAACCTACCTAGGTTATTCGAAGATACCAACCTGTGCATGATTAGTACCATACCCTTTAAACCAGATAGTCAAAACCACGAGATCTGCTTAGTCTACCCCCAACTGATTGACTATGACCAACGAGGACCACTAGTTCTCGATACATTCAAAAATGATGAAGTGCTCTCAAAATTCATGGGATTGAGAGATAACATTCCAGATGGAGATCACAAGGTAGGATTCATAATGGAGTTGGATACACATGCCTATTATGGGGAAACGATTGAATCCTTCAGTCGCAAAAGTGAGAAACAAAGAATCATATCCAAGTCATTGAGTGAAAACCACACCGTGGCACTCTCTGACAAGAAAATAGTAAAAAGAAAGGACTTATCCAATGGTGAAAACCTCTCTGAGGTGCCTAAGGATGAAGGATTCAATCTTCCCCTAAGATCTATTCATCAAGAGAAGTCAGCAGTCTTGGCCGAAAAATGCAACCCAGTCAACCTAGAAACAGAGGAGACTCCACATATCACATTCTATGCGGAATCACTATTATTAGAAGAGCAAGAACTCCTAGCAGCATTCCTAAGGGAAAGACAAATAAACTTTGCATGGAGTTATTTTGATATGCCAGGACTTGATCCAAATATTGTGGTCCACCACCTAGCAGTGTATCCAGATGCAAAACCTGTTAGACAAAAGCTTCAAAAAATGCATCCTCAAATTGCTTTGTTAGTCAAAATGGAGCTCAAAAAGCTATTAGATGTTGGATATATCCAACCAATTGATTATCTAGAATGGGTATCAAACTTGGTACCTATTTCAAAACCAGATGGAGCAATTAGAATTTGTACAGATTTTAGAGATTTGAACAAAGCATGTCCCAAGGATGACTTTCCACTTCCCAATATCGATATGATAGTGGACATGACAGCAGGGCATGAGATGCTATCACTAATGGATGGATTTTCAGGATACAACTAGATTATGATAGCAAAAGAAGATCAACACAAGACAACTTTTACTTGTTCGTGGGGGACCTATTGCTGGAACATGATGCCATTCGGCCTAAAGAATGCAGGAGAAACATATCAATGAGCCATGACATAGATCTTCCATGATATGATTCACAATAGTTGAAGACTATGTCGATGACATCTTAGCCAAATCAAGAAAAATAAAAGATCATATAGCAACCTTAAGTGCTATCTTTGATAGATTGCAGGAATACAAAGTCAGACTAAATCCCAAGAAGTGCGTCTTCGGCATACAATCAGGTAAACTGATAGGATACCTAGTCTCCATGAGGGGTATCGAGGTAGATCCGGCAAAAGTCAAAGCAATCCTTGAGATGGAAGCACCAAGGAACTTAAAACAACTAAGAGGTCTCCAAGGCAGGCTCCAATCCATTAGAAGGTTCATAGCACAATTGGCAAACAAGCAGAACCCATATTCCCACCTACTCCATAAAGGAGTATCATACAAATGGGATACAAAATGCGAAGAGGCATTCAAAAAAATAAAGGAATATCTACTAACACCACTAGTAGTAATGCCACCCATCCCCAAGAAGCCATTGATCTTATATGTATCAGCAATAGCAGCAACCCTTGGAGCTCTCCTAGCTCAGCATGATGAAAATGGAATGGAGAGGGCCATCTACTATTTTAGTAGGACAATGGTGGGTCATGAGCTAAATTACTCATTCATTGAGAAAGCATGCCTCGCAGTAGTGTTTGCATCCCAAAAATTTAGACACTACATGTTGGCACACAAGATCAAGCTTATTGCCAAAGTTGACCCCCTTAAATATCTCTTATCAAAGGCAATGCTAACTAGCAGAATGGAAAAATGGGTCATGATATTATCAGAATATGACATCGAGTATGTTGAAAGAAAAGCCATCAAGGGTCAAGTTATTGCAGACCAATTAGCAGAAGCACCTATGTATTCTGAGAATTCCCTTGTCTCGGAGTTTCTAGATGAGTCTATTTTTAACCTCAATGTTGCTGATCACTGGAAACTATATACTTCGATGGGTCATATACACAACATGGATCAGGAGCTGGTGTCTTCTTCATCACCCCACAGGGGGACTGCATACCAAGATCATACAAACTGGCATTTCCTTGCACTAACAATATAACAGAATATGAGGCTTTGACTATAGGTCTCAGGATAGCAGTGTAGTGGAATATCATAGCTCTCAAGGTATATGGAGACTCTCAGTTGATCATAAATCAGGTCAATAATGAATATCAGACAAAGGATGACAAGCTAACCCCATACAAGAAATTGGTGGAGACTCTAATGGAATCCTTCATTGACATAACATTTGAGCAGATTCCAAGAACCAACAATAGAGCCACTGACACCATGGCTACAATTGGGTCTCTAGTAGACATCCCTCACAACGTGCTGAAACACAAATTTTTGATCGAGTAGCTTCTCCTTCCCACATTTGAGGTACTGAAATCAGAATATGTGTGTCAAATCGTTGGTCCTGGTGATCCTTGCTATCACGACATCTACACATATCTTCGCATAAGAGTCATACCCGCTGACCTACCATCGAGCCTAAAATGAACCTTTATCAAAAAGGCATCCAAATTTGTCATCCTAGGTGATACCTTATACCATAGAAGCATAGAGGGTACTTTATTGTGTTGTCTAAATGCCGAGGAGGCATTAACCGCTCTAACTGAGGTTCATAACGGTATCTGTGGCTCACACTCGAGTGGAATAACCATAGCCAAGAAACTGTTGAGGTTGGGTTATTATTGGCCCACAATGGAGTGAGAAGCACATGATCACGCTAAAAGGTGTTTACAATGTCAGCAGCATGAGGACCTCATCCATGCTCCAGCTCAAGAGCTTCACCCGATTATCACACCATGGCCCTTTTCGCAGTGGGGACTCAATCTCATTGGGAAAATCTCACCCACCTCATCCAATGGCCACAAATCCATTATAACTACAACTAAGTACTTCACAAAGTGGGTGGAAGCCATACCCATGACCAATATCACTGGAAAATAGATCTCAAAATTCATCTTGAATTGTCTCATATGTCGTTACGGTGTCCCACAATCCATTATCTCAGATAATGGGACACCATTCAAGAATCAAGATGTCTGTGACTTGTTTGAGAAATTCAAAATCCAACATCGCTTCTCCACCCCGTACTATCCCCAAGGCAATGGCCAAGCAGAAGCCACGAACAAAACCATCCTCAAAATCCTTAAGAAAATAGTCAATGACACAGGTCGTGATTGGCATCTGCAGCTTAATCCTGCCCTTTGGGCTTATCAAACTAGCATCTGCACACCCACTAGCGCCACCCCCTTCTCCTTCATCTACAAATCAGAAGCCATACTGCCCATTGAGATCAAGCTCCCATCCCTCAGAATATCACTACAAAATCTCATCACTGATGAAGAATATCGGGTCTCAAGACTAAACGAGCTGGAGTTACTGGATGAGAGATGCATAGATGCTTTGAATCATCTGCAAGTCTATCAAAATAGACTCAAACGAAGCTACAACAAGAAGATCAGGGTAGGACTTTCCAAGTCGGAGAATTGGTCTTAAAAGAAAATTAGAAGAATGTCCCAAATCCCAGCAGCAAAGGCAAGTTCGAACCAATTGGTTAGGGCCTTTCATCATCACAGCAAGCTATAAATTAGGGGCATATCAATCAACACCAAGGGGAACCTCTATAGGAGCCCATGAATAGCTCCCATCTCAAAAAGTTTTATGCCTAATTCTTCAAGTATAGAAACCAAAAATCCAAAAAATCAGAAAGTCCTAAAAGGTTACTTCAGCAAAAACCTGGAAAATAGGCATCTTGGTGACAACAAAAAACAAAAAAGCAAAAAATCCAAAAAAAATCAGAAAAAGGATCAAAAATAGTAAAAAGAAAAATCGTCCTCTAGTGAAAACCACTTCGGTGGCACTTTGGGCAAGTACCTTGGTGAAAACCTAGCAAACAGGGGCCTTGTGTAAATAAGCACTTTCCATCCACCAGGACCTTTATGGCTTGTTCATCATTACGCCCATTTTTCTTCCATCATCCATCTCATCCATATCTCCATTCATCACTCATCCACTTGCTTCCGCACCATAGCTTGGTCCTGTGTTCGTATCATGATCCCTCCTAGTACTACTCATCCCATTCTCAAGGTCAATTTGTCCTACCTTTATCAGAGTAGTCTATTGCATCATGCTGGGGGCATGTTCCCATCAGATCGGATTCGTGTATGGTCTTAAAGTTCTCAAAACATCAGAAAATCAGAAAATACAAAAACATAAAAACAACAGAAAATCCAAAAAAAAAGGTCAAAAAGTTATTCAAAAAGCCAAAAACAAGGCTGTCTTGTCAAACTACGTTGTCTCTGAGCTTGAACGTAGGCAAGGGTTGATCTTTGATCATCCCTTGAGACATTTAGGTCAGTCCTATAGGAGTCTGTCATAATAAACTGACATCGCATCATGTATATCTTCATATGTAAATTGGTCAAATCGTCAGTCAAACTACATGGTCTCTGCATGTATAATGTAGGCAAGGCTAATTTGTTGATCAGCCCTCGAGGCCCGTAGGATAGGTCTTTAGATTAGTCTCTCGGTCAAAATATTAGAAAATCCCAAAAACATTTGAAATTTTGAAAAATCAAAACATTTGCAAAATCTTGAAAATACCAAAAACAGCCTCAAAACATTTCAAAATGTCAAAAACATCCAAATATTTGAAAAAAACCCATCCACCTCATCTCGCTTGCACCTGCAATAAACACCATTCATAATAAACTGATCGTCATCCTCAACCTTTGGTGAAACAGTTAGAAACAAGTCTAGCAGGTTAAAAGTAAATCTCAAAAGTGTCAAGTCTCAAGTCTCAGTCAGTACGTAAACAAGTTTTTCAAGTCTTTGTGTCGATAGTCCATCATCCAAACTATCCCATATTAATCATTTGATAACATCATGTCCTAGGATGAATCCTTCCTACAAGGGGCATTATTTATCATAAAGAACATTTTGGATAAATGAAATGACGTGCTGCCATCCACTAACATGTCCTAGGGTGTATCCTTCCTACAATGGGCATTATCTTTTGGCAATAAGTTTTGGTTCTTATCCTTTAAAACACATTCCTTTTTGATTAGCGGTATTGAAGAACATCAACTTGTTTGTGTGCTTTACCTTTTTCTTTCGACTTATCTTATTGTGCTTAGTCCAAGGACCTCTCGATGATATCCGAATGAAGGATTTAGAGAGATAGGAATGGGGCAACGATCATTATCCTTTTGTCTACTATGCTTGTTGAACGTTCTTGTAAAATAACTTGGTGAATACTTTCTTTGTTAGATATGTATAGACGATGTTTTGGATGGGTTGTTGACTATTGCATTGATTGGTTATACCTCTCCGTGTTTTGGTCTGAGATGTTTAAAACTTCTAAAGTGCATCCTAGCAAGGTTTTTGTATGTCAGGTATGAACAGGAATACTCCTATCTATTTGTCGAGTCAAAGTCCATCACACTTAGTACAACGCCATCCTGGTCCTTCATACCTTGATGCATCGTACTTAGGCGCGTGTTATCAAACATAAAGTAAGTGACCCTTTGAAAATTCCAATCCTTGATAAAGCAAAATCATCCATCTATCATCATCATTTCTTATCATCATTTTTTATCATCATCTCTCATAATGTTGGCTTGTTGGATCCTCTTGTCATCATCTCATTTCCATACTAACACCAATTCATCACCAGTTCATCCATCATGCATCCATTGTGCATTCATATCATCATCATAATATAGATCTGTTAGTCTAAGCATCTCATAAATCATCCATAGCATATCACATCATCAATCTCATCCATCTCACATCATATAATCATTTAAGTTGTTTAGGATAATATAGATTTGTGATTCTAAGCATCTTAAAATCATCTCATTTGCATCATCGTCTATAACCATCCATTTTGAACCTCTTTATCATGAGATCGACCCTCAAATCGAATCTTTTCACTCGAACTCTTGAGGGGGCAATGTACCAGTGTACTTCTTTCTGCTAGGGCATCCGAAAAATTAGAAATTTTTTGAATTTTGATCGCAGCAAGTTATTCTTTGAACCAACACAACAAGTACATTGCTTCAAAGAGGGGCAAAATGTAAACATGCAAAATGAACATTCTGCATTTGATTAGGTTCATTCATTAACTAAACTAGATTTTGCATTAGGTCCATTCATCGATTGATCAGGTTCACCTTCATTCATTCAGCATGTAATTTCATTAATCTCCATCTCCTAATGTCACTTATTTAAAATCAAATAAACATTATCATCAACTTTTAATCAAATAAATCAAACATCCATTTAATTAAATCAAATCCTAAAATCATATTCCATCATTTTCTAATTCAAATAAATCAAATATCAAAGTCTTAAAAGTCAAACTCACCTAATCATCATTAAACTAACAAAATCATCATTAATTTAATCTATCTTGATTAAATGCTAATCTCACCCACTTGCATTCTCTAGATATCTCCACTTGCACAAATAAATCAACTTTATTGATTTATTAAAAACCCTCATTTTCCCTCAACATGACAAGTTGATTTGTTCCTCCAACATTGCATTTATTGCTGTTTTTCTTGTCCCCCTCTCAAAATTTATTGCAAAATTTGAATTCAAATTCTCCCTCTCATGGGCACTCTTCCCAAATCTTGCACATCCATTGACCTATCATCGCTTGACAAGTGGCCTCTTCTCATTGGAGGATCTTTAGTCCCACATTCACCCTCTTGGCCAATCTCTCATCAAGAAAATCTATAAAAGAAGGCCTTAATCCTCATTCATGGATCCACAACTTTTATGCAAGGTTACTCTCTTGGTTTGAGAACTCATCTTCCTCTTCATCTTATTTTCATTTGCATCATCTTAAGCTTTGATCAAGGATTGGGAAAGGGTCACTTGCACATGTGACACCAATCCACTATGGGATAGGTAACTTGTTGTTGCTTTCATAATGATTTTAATTTTCTATTGTCATTTGTTGCATTTTGAGGCATTTACAAGGTATTTCATAGGGTCATTCTTGAGGAATTTGTGAGCTACTAACCTTCTATGAAGTTTAGTTTTGCAGATTTCAAAAGTATGCACCACAGTACTAGTAGTTATGCTTATTATCATTTCAGCGCATTCAATACTTGAAATATTTTTGGTGTTGAATCTTTGTGCTTTTCTTGCCTTCCAGTTTAAATCATACTATTATTTAGATTCATAGTTTCTAATATTTTGATGAAAATATGAGAGGAAGTTGAACCTCTTTAAAATTCAGAGAGTAATTGTTTCCCATAGAAGCAATTATCTCAACTATTGGGAATTTGATTGCATCTATTTGAGGGAAAAGACTTAAATTTATATGATAAATTCTATCATGCAAATCTACTAGTCAACATCTATGTTTAACTATTGATTCATTTGTGTTGAATATAAAAGCTAGTGATAACAAATATTTAAACTTACCAATAGGTATTTGTTCCATTTAGGTTGCATATAAGTTTTAAATTTTTTTTAAAATATGTTATTCTATAAGCAACAAATGATGCTTTTTTGTTCAACTACTAAGGATACTATGATTAAGCTTTGGTCGAATCTTTAAAAATTCAAATTTTAGACACTTCTTAATAGATGTGTTGATGTGGCAAGTTGCATTATGAGTCACACCTCCAAACCTTAGTTATAAATAGATAAGAGGCCAATCCACATTTAAAATAAAATGAACATCCTACAATATTCAAGTCAATCGCTACATGCTATCAAAGTTAGCCCGCACAACTATTGGACCCTCTCCCCTACACAAAGCAATTAAGATATTTACAATTTCCAAATCCAATCACGCAAGTTTCAGCTACCACAATCATAAGATAATTTAAGAAAAACTAAATTACAAGTCTTCTAAAGTTGGTAAATTGATGGATTCTAAAATATGAACTGCAAAGCAAATGAAGGAAACAACAATTCAATGTCCTTTTTAGGACTTAATTGTTTCATTTTCGCAGCTTGAAAAATAATATCTAATAGTATAGTAGAATGCGGGATGTTTAATTTGAATTTGGTACCTCAACTTTCTCTTCTTCAAATAAAAAAGAAGTATGTATGTTAGTAGATTTTCAACATTGTGAAAGGCATAAATGAGATCTGAAGAAATTACAAAACACATAAATTGTACTATAGTAATAATTTCTTTATTCAATTTTTGATAAAATGATTACAAATTTATAACCATTGAATGCTATGGTATCTATCAAGTTTTACATCAATTTATCATAGATCAAAGACAACGAATGAATTACAATTGTCTCATTATATAGAGATCTTAAAAACATCAAAAGACTTATATCCATGAAAATTACAAACTCTAAGAATTAACATGCATTTTTTTTAGTTTTATCCTTACTGAGTTCCCAAGGTTCATGTCGCATGCTGCTATTTGAAATGCCTTTGGAACCTGACCAACTAGGTCACATGTCCAAAGTAGAATTGAATACAAATTGCACCAAAGCCATGTTATTGTAATTATTTCAGACATAAAAACCAATTTGGTGTTTTCTTTCACCAATGCGATGTGATGGGTGTTATCAGCAGTCGTATCAACACTATCAACTCAACTATATTTATAGGTACAGGTGTCGGCATGCACTTTTATTCTCCTCTAACTAATCAAATAGCGTGCATTCCTACAAAATACCATGCATTGCGTATGTTTTAGGTGAAAAGCGCATCCCTGCTATTTTTCACCTTTTTCTAACAAAAAAACACATCTTTTTCTAATTAGCAAACTGTAGTCCTGTCATGTCATGTGGAAGAAATTACCAAATATTCCAACATTCCTAATTTCAACTGCTAATTGTAGTAGCACCAAAACAATTATGACTGTGATCTTCAGATCTTCTCTCAAAAGTATCTATGACTGACTCCATTTCTTCTTCTAACTTCAGTGGACTTCTTTCCTATTATTGTGTAGCAACCTCCTTTTGGACTGCACTTACTTGGCTATGACTCCTTCAAGGGTCCACTCTTTCTCTCTTATAAAGAACTTCAATTTCTTTTGACAAAACACTATGACCGTTTCTAAGGTTAGGATCTAACTTCCTCACACGATTTCACGTCGATGGCTTAGACTAATTTCTTGTAAACAATGATCTTCTGATCTCACCGGGTCCTAAGCTTCCTTGCTTTGTGACTGCGACCTGAAACCTTGCAATATGCCTTCTTTATTCAAATAAGGGAAGCCTGCATGAAACAGATCGGGTTTTTGTTGGGAAATATAATTTCTCCCTCAAATGAGATGTAAAAATATTAATTAAATTAGAAGTTTCTAGAGGTTCCAGCTAGACTAGAGATTAGGAATAAAGTAAAATTTGGTAAAGTTCTAGAAGTTATTTTTATGTCGGTTAGGGTTGGATAAATTCTAAAAGTTTAGGGTTAGGTAAATTCTAGAAACTTATTTTATTTCGGCCAAGGTAAAATAATATGTCAGCCTATATTGTAGATTTTTCTAAATGTATCTAAAGTCCTCTATATAAAGTACTAATGTAAATCTTTTTTATGCAAGCAATTCAATACAAATATTTGGAGCAGCAACTCGTGTTTTATTTGTGTATGTGTTTATTCATGAATTGCTGAATTTATATTTGCTTATTAGTGTTGATCTGTGTCCATCCACCCCTATCAGTTTTCTTTCTATCCTAGCAATCTTCCACACGAAAATATATCTGAATTGGATTACCTTTTGGCCTTCAATCTACATCGACTTTTGGCCTACATCTAACTTTTGACTACCAGCCTTACTCCTTCAACAGCGACTCGGTTGGCGGCCTTTTCCAAACTCTTGACTGGTGGCAGCATGGAATACTATAGGAGTGGCGCTCCCTTTATACAGTGATCCCTCTTACCTCCATATGTTGCGGTGGGCGACTCCTTTAAAGATGGCAGCAGACTCTAATCCTATTTGGTGACTTCAATGATTTTACCTCTCGCTTCTGTAATCCTCTTTATTTTGCTTGGAGGAGGATGTCTTTTGACTGGACGACTCCCTTATTTCTGCACCTCCCTATCTTTTGTGGCAGCAATCTTTCTTGGCACGGATCTGGTCCTTCTATACTCCTGCTCTCACCTGCATAAAATTCACTGATTTGACAATCTCCTGCGCTATACACTGAGTTTTAGTAGCGTCTTTCACAATTTCAGCAACTTCCTACCAACGATTTCTTTAACTTCAGCTATGGTGGATCTCTTCTCGATCTTCTGTTTCTACACATTTTCAAACCCAGATAACCTTCTCCAACCCGCTCTGATACCAAATGAAGAAATTACAAAACACATAAAGCGCAACAGTAATAATTTCTTTATACAAATTTTATAAAATAATTAGAAATCTATAATTTTTGAATTTATCGTCAAATTCTACTCATGATTATATGATTTGATAAATCTATAAACTTTGAATTTATCGTCAAATTTTGCTCATCAACTAATCAGAAACAATGAATGAATTTCAATTGTCTCATTATATAGAACTTTTAAAAACATTTAAAGACTTCTAAAAATTTATCATGCAACTCCATGCAAATTTTATATTTAAAAATTCTATTTTTATCTTCATGCAAAACTATAGTTCTCTCACGCGACGTGAGGAAAATTACCATTCACAAAAAATAGCTTGCACATGTGCCTATAATTTTAAACTACTTTTTATTGCCATAATTTCGACCGAAATCAAATTTACAACGTAAGGAATAGATAAGCTCCCAACCCAAGAACACAAAGCCAAATACACTGCACACGTACTAATTTCATCTTGACATTGTAATTTCAATTTCTTCTTCTCTCCGTACAAGATTCGCTGCTTATTAAAGAAGCGAGTTCTACGAGCACAAGATTCATATCAGGTCGTTCGTCACTAGCAGAGTGGGCACATCTGAGGGCTATGTTTGCAACAGCCAAGGCTTCTCCTACAGCAAAGGTATCCCACCCATCCTGTTTAAGTCTAGTGTCTACAGCTTTTTCAAAACGATTGTTGTCTATCATGTGCCTTACATATCCTGGAATATGGAACTGGCTGGAGCTTCGTGCTTGATCAACATGTCTCTGCCCTGTTATCATCTTTAACACAACAATTCCGAAGCTGTAAACATCATGTTTATAAGAGAGTTTGTTATTGCAGCAGTACTCTGGAGCCCAATAGCCTTTGGTACCTATTATTTTATCAGTTGACCGGTGTGTACCTAACCAATCTACATGCCTGGAAAATCCAAAATCAACAAGCTTTGTCTCATTATCATTAGCATCCACCATAATATTTTGCGGCTTGATATCACCATGAATGATTTTATTCGAGTGTAAGAATTCAATTCCCTTGGCTATACCCATTATCATTCTGAGGCTCTGCTTCCAACTGTAGGTAAACCCTATGCACTTTCCTCTCAAATAATCATCGAGAGTACATCCATCTATATACATATAGGCCAGATAGGATATGTGTGTTTCTATATACCAAGCATACAGCTTGTTTATGTTTGTGTGCTCCTTTCCCTGCAGAAGTCCAACTTCATTCTCCACCCATATTTTAGTGTCAGAGGATCTATGTTCTATTTCCTTTATAGCTAAAATTCCCCCCTGTAAGATCCCCATATAAACTTGTGCAAAGCTTCCTTCTCCAATTTCATGAGACCCATGGCAATAGCTTTTGATACAAACTATCTGATCGGGTGTGAGGTTTGTATAAATTTGTTTAGGCACCAATTCTTGTTTGGAGGGCAGATCTGCATGCATATCTTCAATTCTTCTTCCTGTAATTCCATTTACATGAATTCTCTTATAAGTAGCTGCTGTAACAGGCACCGTTTGCAGTTCTAAAGAGGAAAGTGTCCCTTCGTGTTTTGGCTTATGTTTGCACAGCATGGCCATGGCAAGAATGCCAAATACTATCACCATAGAAACTACAATAGAGGAAAATAAAGAAAAATAATACCATTACTAAATGTTTTTTATAGATCACATGGCAGTTTGCCACGGCATAACAAATTTAGACTGGTAACAGTAGCTTTGATTTTAAAAGTAAATTAAAACATAAATAGGAAATTGGTTAGACCTAGATGATAATTAATAGTACAACTGCACTTGTAACATTTGCATTAGAGGAAAATAAAAATAATAAAATAACATTATTGCCAAATGTTTCTGCAGTTGTTTGCTTCAGTCTTATCAATGTAGACAAGTAACAGATTAAACTACATGGAAATCATAAATTTATAAAGTTATGATGACGTACCACAAGTTACTTCTTAAGGTGAAGGAGGATTTGATCGTTCAAATTTGTAGAAAGGCAAATATGGTAGTTACACGGAAGACATTCCTTTTATGCGAGAGCAAACGAACTTTCTAGAACAATGACGCAAACTTCAAGAGAATGATCTGAGACCAGAGAATTAATCACCACCTCACACCTGGATATTTGACTTCCTCTATCTGACTCCTTTATTGCTTGGACTAAATAGATATTGAGTTCCTCTAGTTCATTAGATGTTCTCGTTGAAAATGCTCTGCCAGACGCATATTGAAAATGTGAAACCATAGACATGAATTCTAATTCTTTGACAGAATGCTTCAAAGAGGTGTTTTTGTGGATTACAATGATTGCGTGATATGCTCAAAATGGATTTGTTGAAAAGTATATACAAATTTATAAGGAAATGGAATTCGTAGGTGTAATAAACAAATCAGTGGTTGATAATTTCTTTTACACATTGTAAGATCATAAATTAGATCTTTGATCAAACACATATAATTTGTGTCAGTCAAATGTAAGATTTAACCCCAACTTATTGCAACCAAACTTGGTGTAGAAAGAGGAAATGTGTCA
The DNA here is from genome assembly GCA_007258455.2 of Sequoia sempervirens. Taxonomy (NCBI): domain Eukaryota; kingdom Viridiplantae; phylum Streptophyta; class Pinopsida; order Cupressales; family Cupressaceae; genus Sequoia; species Sequoia sempervirens. The sequence continues at coordinate 31,734 of VDFB02344128.1, forward strand.
AAATGAGTCTCTTGGCTTTCAATGTTTCTAGCTCTCAATAGTTAAGACCATCGATAACTCATTTAAACCTATAATTTACATGTGCCTGCCAAAGATCTTCCCTTCTCACACTATACGATATTCCATCTGCTCGAATAACACAATACTAGTAGGTACAACCTTAACAAGCTATTGGGAGGAAGAGAAAATAGCAGTCAGGTACTATTGAGGGATTTATAAAAGAGGAGCAGGGGAAGAAAAAAATTACACAAAACAAAAATCAGTAAAAGAACAACCCAGATTTATATATATAACTCAGAAAAATTAAACACCAGCTGCAGCTGCACATAAAATTGAAAAATATATTTTATGTTTTTAACCAGACATATTCATTCTTTCTTTTTCTTCTTCTTCTTTTTTTTCTTCTGTGTGAAAATATTATACAAAACTATTCATAAAAGTCTCGGCAGAATTCTCGAGAAGAATGTACAGCTACAATTTGTATATTAATTACAATTAATATCACCGTAAAGGCAGCTAAAAGATAATTAAAACAAGTCTTACGGAGAAATCTTTTCCAGCAAGCAAAAGGGGTAAACTAATAAATCTCATTAATTACATTTCAAGTAACTTGCTTTTCATGGCAAGAGAAAAAACATTTATCAAAAAGAATATTAAATAGTTCGTAAGCATTAAAAAACCATGAGAAAAAATGCCGCCATAAAATAAATATTAACAAATTGTCACCACAGTTGGGAGAGAAGGATTTGGGACAATGATATATCTGTACAACTACACAGAATAGGTGAGAAAACATCATTATTGCTAGAAGGAGAAAATTGCTTCAGGAGATGAGAAGACAACATCAAGAGTTGTCAGTAGTTGGAATTACACTATCAGAAGCAGACATATTTCTAACACTCCCCCTTAATTACAACTACTGGGGATGAGCAAAAACTGTATCAAATTTCAACTGAGTATATTTGCATGATCAAGAATTCCTAAACAGCTTCACAAAAACTAAAATGTCTCCTTCATCAATGCTTTAGTAAAAATATATGCAAACTGATCTTTAGACCTACAAAATTCTAAGCAAATATCCTTATTGTTGACAAACTCTCTGATGAAATAATACCAGGTATTTATATGCTTAGTTCTCTTATGAGAAACATGATTTTTAGACAAAGAAATCGCATAATTGTTATCACAAAATATTGTAGTGGCTTCCTTTTGATCTTGCACTAAATCTTTCATCATCCTGCACATCCAAATAGCTTGACATGTTGCACTAGTAGCTGACACATACTCAGCTTTAGCTGATGATAAAGTCACAATAGTCTATTTATGTGAAGCCCATGAAACAACACTTGTACCAAGATTAAAAAAATGTACCCAAATGTGCTTTTCCTGTCATCTATACTGCCCCCACAATTGCTATTTGTATACCTGGAACAAGTTTGAAATCATTTGGAATGGAATACAATATACAAAAGTCTTTTGTACCACTCACATACGTCAATATTCTTTTACCTGCTTGCCAATGAGACTCTTTTGGGGACTCCATAAACCTTGAAATTAGACTTACACCACACATAATATTAGGCCTCGTGGTTGTCAAATACATAAGACTTCCTACCAACCTTTTGAACAATGTAGGATCCACACATGGTCCATCATTCTCTTTGCTTAACTTCAATCCCATCTTGATTGGTGTTGGGGCTTCCTTGCACTTCACCATATTGAATCTCTTCAAAATTTCATTTGCATATTTGGATTGAGAAATAAATATACCAGCATTAGATTGATGGAATTCAATTCCCAAAAAGTACTTCATAAGTCCCAAGTTAGTCATTTCAAATTCACTCTTCATTATTGTTTCGAAAGCATATATGCTGAGATCACCAGTAAAGATTAGATCATCTACATACAAGCAAAAAATTAAGATGTTACCTTGCTCGTTTACTTTAATGTACAAAGTTGGATCATAGCTACTTCTTTGGAATCCATCTTGAATGAGATAAGAATCAATACGGCTGTACCAAGCTCTAGGAGCTTGCTTTAATCCATAAAGTGCTTTCTTTAGCCTACAAACTTTATTTTCATCACTTGATATCTCATAGCCTTCTGCTTGTTTCACATACACTTCTTCATCTAGATATCCATTTGAAAATGTTGATTTCACATCCATTTGGTATACCACCCACTTATTGTGAGTAGTAATAGCCAATATTATTCTAATTGTGTCCATTTGTGCAACAGGAGCAAATGTTTCATTGAAATCTATTCCAGGTTGTTGACTAAAACCCCTTGCAACTAGCCTTGTTTTATTCTTTTGCACTTTTCTATCAACATCTTGTTTAGTATTATAAATCCATTTCACACTAATTGCATCTTTGCCTTCAGGAAAATCAACCAACTCCCATGTTTGGTTCTTCTCAATCAACTCAATCTCTTCATCCATGGCTTGTGCCCATTTATCTTCCCCAATAGCTTCTTCAAATGTTAATGGATCATCAACATGAGAAAATAAAGCAAAAACTGAAAATGAATTTGTTGTATTATTATACAACTCACTGAAACTCCTTATTTTTCTTGGTAGCATACTTGCTAATGTTGGATCAAAAGATGTAGAACTATTTGGAGTGCTAGATGGAGTTGCTCCAAGGATAATAGTTGATGTTGGTACTATTGTAATTAACTGTGGAGTTTGTTGTACTATTGGTGTAGACAACAATGTTGAAGATCTTCTTGGTGTGAATGAAGGTGTAGCTTGAGCTACAAAATGTGGTGTTGTTCTAAGAGAGGAAGGAGTTGTTGTTGGAGCTGTAGTTTTCATTGGAATCACTTCATCTGCCATATCATCATGAGGAACAACAATTGTAATATTTACACTCTTCTCTATACTTCCATCCCATGCTTCATTTTCCACAAATTGAACATCACGGCTAATTATAACCTTCCTAGTGATAGGATTAAACAACTTGTATTCCTTTGTATCTTCAAAATAGCCAACAAATATACATTTTTTTCCTTTATTATCTAACTTCTTCCTTAACTCATCAGGACATTTGCATATGCAACACAATCAAATACCTTAACATGAGAAACACTATGCTTCATACCTATCCAAGCTTCTTGAGGTATCTTATTTTTCACACTTTTTCGTTGGATGCCTATTCATGATATAAATAGCAGTTTCCATTGCCTCAACCCAATATTCATTAGGTAGATGTTTGGATGCCAACATACTACAAGCCATCTCCATAATGGTTCGGTTCTTCTTCTCTGCCACACCATTTTGTTGAGGTGTATAATGAGTTGTAAATTGCTTGTGTATGCCATGTGATTTACAAAAATTCATAAAGTCATTAGATACACATTCTCCACCTCTATCTTTCCTTAAAACCTTGATATAATGGCCACTCTCCTTCTCCACAAGTGCCTTGAACTACTAAAAATAAGAAAATGCATCAGATTTGTGTTTTAGAAAGTAGACCCAACTTTTTCATGTGAAATCATCAATGAAGGTAAGAAAATAAGTGCAACCTCCTATGGATGTTGTTTTCATTTGTCCACAAATATATGTATGCACAATTTCAAGCGGTGCTCTTGCTCTATGTGATTTTCGAATTGAAAAAGACCCTCTATGCTATTTTCCCAAGATACAACCTTCACAAATTCTTTTTGGTTTTCTAATTAATGGCAAGCCTTTCACCATATTCTTCATGTGTAATAGCTTCAACCCTCACAAATTTAAATGTCTGAATCTAAAATTCCATAACCAAGACTCATCTAATACGATTTATTGAAATGTTGTTTCAATTTTTGTGTCTGTATTTTCTGCCTTAAATGCTACTCCAAAATTAACATTATTTATCTCATGAACAAATTTGGTTGTTGTCCCCTTCATAACCAGTCTTATTCTCAAGGGAAACATGTGGTTGTTAGTCATTTGCAGTTTCTCAATAACCAGATTGCTTGGGAATCTATCCAAAATCATACACTCATTGTTTTACAAATACACTCTAAATCCCTTTTTTCCCAATTGACCAATGCTCACTAAATTATGCTTTAGACCACCAACATAGTATACATAAGGCATGTTTTTTTCTCCCCCTCTTTGGTTAGAATATCAACTGTTCCTTTGCCTAAAACTGTGAGCTTGTTATCATTTCAAAGTGTGACTTCAATTTGGACTAATTTATCTAAAATAGAAAACAAATTTGCATTACTAGTGATGAGATTACTACACCCAGAATCTAAGTACCAAATGTCACTTGGTATTTCTTGGACTCCATTACATACAATGGGAGAGTTAGTAGGAATTGCTTCAACAATTTTAATATATGCAATAAACATAGTGCTTGTTTTAGTGCTACTACTTGACTAATTTTGACCTTGCTTGTGTTGATCATACTATTTTTTCTTGCATTCATTAGCATAATGTCCAAACTTCTTACAATAATGGCATTGAACATGTGATTTATCCAATCTTTGGCCACTTGGGTGACTGAAATTTTGATTTTGACATCTAAAATTCTGATTTTCAACATTTACCAACACTATTTGTAAAGTTGTTATTACGTCCACCACTAGGTGAATCTATCCCTCTACCTCTAGGACTAAATCTTTGTTGTCCTCTTCCATGAGTTATAGATGATTGAGATGAAAAAGCATTTTCCAATGACATGTTTGACCTATTTAGTCTAGATTCATGATTGACAAGAGAAGCATGAAGCTCATCAACACTAAACTAACTCAAATCTTTAGTTTCCTCCAAAGTCACAACAAGATTATCAAATTTAGTAGGGAGGCTTCTAAGAAATTTCTCAAAAAAATTCATGTCCTCTATGACTTCTCCATGTGATTTAATTTGATTAGTTAAACCAAGAATATGAGTAAAGGAGTCTACTGACTCTGAGTTTTTCATTGCTAAATTTTCAAACTCTCTTCTATGAAGCTATAACTTAGCAGCCTTTACTTTGTTCATACCTTCGTAAGCAAGTTGAAGTATCTCCCATGCCTCCTTGGCTTGCTTTGCTACTACTCTTGGGAGTATGCTCTCATGCATTGCTTGGTGGATATAGAATAATGCTTTTCCATCCTTCTTCCTCTGTTCTTTCAAGGCATCTTTCTCAGCTTGTGTGAGTGCATTGTATGTTGCTTGGTTTGCTAGCTCCACATAACCATTCTCAACAATTTCCCAAATGTCTTAAGACCAAAACAGGGCTTTCATAGTTAAAGACCAATACTCATAATTCTTTCCTATAAAAATAGGGGTTTGCACACTAGACAAGGATGCACCAGAAGTGGAGGCCATAGCTTCAACCAGAATAGAAAAAAAAAGGTTAATTTGGCTCTGATACCAGATGAGGGATTTCAAAAGGAGGAGCAGGGGAAGAAAAAAATTACACAGAACAAAAAACTAGTAAAAGAACAACCCAGATTTATATATATAACTCAGAAAAATTAAACACCAGCTACAGCTGCACATAAAATTGAAAAATATATTTTCTATTTTTAACCAAAAATATTCATTCCTTCTTCTTCTTCTTTCGTTTCTTCTGTGTGAAAATATTATACAAAACTATTCATAAAAGTATCTAGGCAGAATTCTTGAGAAGAATGTACAACTATAGCTTGTACATTAATTACAATTAATATCACTATAAAATCTAGGTAAAAGATAATTAAAATAAGTCTTACAGAGAAAGCTTTTCCAGCAAGCAAAAGGGGTAAACTAATAAATCTCATTAATTATATTTTAAGTAATTTTCTTTTCACATCAAGAGAAAAAACATTTATCAAAAAGATTATTAAATAGTCTGTAAGCATTAAAAACCCATGAGGAAAAATGTCACCATTAAATAAATATTAACGAACTGCCACCACAGCCAGGAGAGAAGGATGTGGGACAACAATATATCTATACAACTACACAGAATAGGAGAGAAAACATCATTACTACTTGAAGGAGAAAACTGTTTCAGGAGATGAGAAGATAGCATCAGGAGCTGCCAGTAGTTGGAATTACAATGTCAGGAGAAGATATGTTTCTAACAACTATGTGGTAGTTGGTTTCTAGTCACAAAATAATAGAAGCTTGAGTTAATTGGTGTTGGGCAATTATCTTGGTCTTCTATTGTGATGTTCACATAGTTTAATATATGCACATACACTTTTATTTTAAAATCTTGTTGACTAGTTATATTCGATAACCCATCCACATAACTCTCTACATTGTTTATATTCATAACCAGCTCAAGAAGTGTCCTTTTAGTCACGTTCCATATGTAGATTCCCACTTGTGACCTTAATTAGGTCTATCTACATGGCAATGATGCAATTACCTTGTTCACTAATTAGACCAATCAAACATTGTCATTTAAATGGATTAGGAGCACATGGCATATGCTTATTAGTAGTGTATGGAGAAAGGATAGCTACCAATTACTTTGAGTGTGCAAGTTAGTTGAATGAAATGTGATCAAAATCAAATCCCATCCTTGCCATTTAGCCCATTCAATAAATTTTTAGTAGCACAACTATTAACATCTAATTTAACATTACCTTTTAGTCATAATTTGACATCTATGTTTATTCAGTGATGACATTGTTCTACATGTTTAGGTCCTTGCGTCTTTCATGGAATTGAGCCATCATAGTAACAATATATTTTTATAGATAAAAAAACCCCAAAAATAGTGGGTATTATTGGAAGATTGATGTCAAATCAATACAAAACCATCCATTTTAGAAAAGGGTAGAGCACATTTTGGTTCAATATGGCTTATCTAAAATATTTGTCTGGTTAACTATAGATGAGTAATTTGGATCTCAAGAAATATAGGGTAGCATGGGAGTGTGTAATTGATTATTACAAAGTTGAAGAGATCAAAGCATATCTACCCTAGAGTTCAAGAGCTATTTATCTCCACTTTCCTTTTGATGAGCAATTTGATGTAACAATGTCAATGACCACCATATCCTAATGAAGATCACTAATGATTGTAGTAAATTTAAACTTGTAAACTCACCTTCTCATAATACATGCTCAAAATTCTACAATTTCTTGCCTAGTTGTTTTATTTTGTTAAAATTAAAGTATTGTAGAGTACACTAGTTTCAAATCATGCTAATATAGAAAATTTAGTTATGAAATTACAAGTATATGTTTTCATTAGTTTTATAGGATTGGATCTCCAAAATTTAATGTAAATTATTTGCTTCAAGCCATCATCACAAACTAGAATTTCTACTCTTTCCAACAATCAAAAACTTGAGTTTCACATAATCAATGAATAGAAGGAGGTGGTTCACTAAGTCTTCACTATATCTAAGCAATTGGTAGATATCTAATCATTGGATCAAAACAAAATTTAAATAACACATCACCTTTATATATGCAAGAGTTCTTAATAGTCAAAAATTACGTTTCTTCAACATCATTTATGGAGCAAATAAAAACAAGAGTGGTGAAGAAGGTGAAGTCAGCAAAGGTGGGCTTCCAAACCCTAGTAGTGTTGGGGAGATCCTCTTCTATTTATGACTTGGTTGAGGCTGATGGCGATGCAAAAGATGATCCAAATGTATTTAGTACTAAAGGCTAGGTGAATCATTGGGGGGAGGAGGACAAAGTTCTTGCTCTTTTTTGTATAGCTATGATTTATTACTCTTTGTTGAGAATAATGCTTAGGAAGTGTTGTTTGAGAATGAATTTTTTGAAGAGGATGAGCTTCTCTTATATATCCTCCTTTAAGCTCAAATGAAGGAGAAAGGGTGTGTTGAGGATTCTATCGTGGAATCTTATGTTGGAGATTCATTTTTCAGGGTTGCATAAAGGTTTTCTCGTCCCTTCTTCTTAGTGGGCCCACAATAATATGGATCTTGTGTTGCCAATGTCTTGTCCTTAAGAAGAGATGGGGTTAACTAAATCCTCTTGTGATGTAGATTTTTTTCAACTCGAATGTGATGAGGGGGCTGTTGTTTCCCCCCTCCTATTGTTGTTTCAATTCTGTCCACAAATATTTCAAATGAACTCTTTGTGATGGAGGTTGGTGGTTCTCTAAGCTTGCAAATAAGTAATGTTTGTGTTGGGTTAGATTTTGCTAAGGAGGTTGATAGTGTTCTTTCATCACCTCTTGTTGTTGTTCTTATGTCTTCCACAAGGGTTTCTACTAAGGCTCTGTTGGAAGGGAAAATTCAAATCGATATTCTCAATTCTCTTATTGCACAGATACCTGTTTGGCTCATGAACTCTCTTTTATGGGTGATTTTTTAGTTATCATCTCAACATAGATTCTTTTAGAATATGGGTGCTCCAAATTTGGAAAGTAAAAGGTGAGCTTGGGGTAATAGCAATGTTGGATGATTGTTTCCTTTTTTATTTTTCAAATTTGGAGGATTTCTCTAGGATTCTTCTAGATGGTCTCTGGTTTCTTGGGGAAAATGGCCTTTGTCATTAAAATTGGACTATTGTTTTCACCTATGTGAATGATTCCATTTTAATTTTTCCTATTTGGATTCATGTCTACTAGGGTTGTCCTTAGAATTTTGGAATGAAAAGAATTTTATGATTATAGACAATTTGTTTGGGAAATATTGTGTCACAATTAAGATCACAAAATTCATGAAGCATTTTAGATTTTCTAATTATATTTTAGTTTCTAGAAAAAAACCAAATGCTCCTTATCCTCAAAATTTGGATTTTTTGATACACTACATTGAATATGAAGACTCTTTGATTATTTTCCATTCTTGTGGCAAAGTGGGTCATGCTTCAACTACTTGCTTGAGAAATATTTGAAAAACTACTTTGTTTGGAAGAAAAAGGAACAATTCGAGGAGTCCATTTCTTCCTTTGAGGAGGTACAAAAAGAACATAACAAAGGGAAATCCACTATTAGACTGTTTGATCATGGATGCCTCTTTTAAAGCTTCGGGGCTAGAAGATGGATTTTCCACTGGTCTTATGTTTTCTCCTTTTCACAAAGAAAATCAATTTGGAGAGAATGATCATTGTAATGTGATAAAACAAATAGGTTTGGAACAATTTTTTAAACTATCCAAATTTTGGGTTGGCTAGTTGTTTCTAGGTTTTAGTTTTTCTTTGTCTTTTGTTATCTATGTGGTATTTTTTGGTGTTTGGGTGCACTTTATCCTCTATCCTTCTCATTGTACAAGATTTTGGACCCTTTCAAAACCTTGTTTACCTAATAGAAAAAACACGTCCTACTATAACATAAGAAAAAAAGAATTAAAAAAACAACCAAACATAGTGGACATACCCAATACATATTGAAATATGATTGCTAGTTGATAGCACAACTACAATAACTACAAGGATAAAAAATAAAAAATAAAAAATAATGCAGTTACCAAATGCTTCTATAGATCGCATTGTAGTGTTTTGCTTTAACATAACAATCTAGACTACTAATAGTAGGTTTGATTAGAAAACTCCACTAGTTACGATTACTTACCGGCAAAAGCTACGATCAAACCTGGAGAAGATCGCTTTGACTTTGAGTATTTGTATACGTAAAACATGACACCTGATAGTAGGGCTACAAATGGAGTTGCTGCAATGGAGGAGAATAAAAAAAATAAAATAATATTATTACAGAATGTTTCAATTGATCACATGGCAGTTGTTTGCTTGGGAATAACAATCTAGTTTTGACATAAAAAGTAAACTTGGAAAGTTATGATTACTTACCAACTATGATACAAACTATTGTGCGTGCCTTTTTAGAGTTCTTAGAAGTCTGGTCTGGTCCTATTATGGGAGGAAAGCATATGATTATCATTAGACTTCTATAACTATGTGGAAAGAGATCTATAATTATGTGGAAAGAGAAAGCATATACAGGGTTTCTATATTTTTTCAAGAACTATAAGATTTTACCATCGGTGGAATGAAGATGCTGGAAATGGGTTGTCATTCGTCCCTTTACCGACGTATAAAAAAAATACGTATTTTCAATATTAAATAAACCTACATATATAAATTTGTTAGAATATAATTTATGTAAATAGTATCATTTATCTTTATACTAATCAATATTATTATTATTTTACTAAGTTAATTAAGTAAATTGTCACCTCTATTTATCCAATTAAGACTCACAATATCTAATTTTCTTTTATATACAACTACTATATCACCGACAAGACTACCAATATATATAATATATTTATTGGGCTTCAAGAATGTCATTGAATTTTTACTATTCACATGCATGCACAATTGTGCTTTTATACTATGCAAGTTAGTGTGCATTTGTTTTATGGTGTTTTGTATTTAAAGCTATGGGAACAATTTGTTTCATTAACTCCTTTGAACTTCTATTGTAAATTAATGGTTGCAATTGATCTCATTCAAGTCAATTGACCAAGACACCCTACAACAAATCAAGTTACACATAGGTCTCTTTTACCATATTTCCAATTCTAATAGGAAGCGAGCATATAGCTCATCATTCCTTATTAAGCATTATTGACCATATACTTCACATTCAACCATGTGAGACATTATGGGTCCACCAAGTTATGCCACCTAAGAACACATAGTACTACATAATTCATTAATACATAAGTGGAACTGTAAACATTTCATGCATTACCAATCCTTTGATCAATAAAAAAACCAATGGGTGACCAAGTGTCTTGTTTTTTATCAAATCACCATGGACAAATGGTGAATAAATATAGGGTATAATTTGTCTTTAAAATATTCTACCATTCATAATGAAATAGGACACATGAACAATTCAAAATTCCAATTTAGAGCAAGAAACACTAGCAAGCTCCTATTGTATAGGCCCGCTATCTTTATCACCCTTATCATGCAATGTTTCACAATTTTATCATCAAGCCAATTCTAACAATATATGCCATTGTAGCAATGAAATAATTCCACATAAGGAAAAATATTTTATAAAATTAATATTTCATCATTCACTCATCAAACCAACTAAAACTATACATGCAACCATATGAATGAAACTTTTCCACACAAGAAAAATATTTTAGCTCATATGTTGCCATACCAGCCTTAATTATAATGAGACACATGGCTATGCACAAATACTATGATTTTAGCTCTAAGTTGCTCATAAAGTCTATGCACAACTCTATACTAATATGGGATACCCAATTCTTCCATTCTACTCAATAATTTGTCTCTACATATAGTGTCAAAGTATTATTTAAAATTGACAAAGCAATTGAAAGTTTCCTCACCTTGGATGTGCCATATTTTTTCAATTAAGTGTAAAAGGGTGATGTAATGATCAATGGTAAAAGAAATTGGTCTAAAGCATGCCTACCCTTTTTTCTATTTTTGTCAGTATTGAGTTTCATCTTAATGATCCAAGTGTTAGATTGTATTTTGGTTTTGATTTACTATTTTTAGTTTTTCTCCCCAAAGTGGTGTTTGACCTTGACCCCTGTCCTTCAAGCATGAAAAGAAACTAGTAGATTTCCCCCACTAAATTGATTCACCTAAGGGTTGTTAGTGAATTATCTACAGGAATCTCATTTATTAAATGAAGCCATTTCATGCAAGATCAAGATCAACGTTTCAACACTCTATAGGTTTATTGAAGGGTTTGGTGAGTTGCAACATAGTAGTGTTCATTCATCATACCTTTCATATTTCATCATTTCAATTCAAGGTTTAATTACCAAAATGGGGTTTGACCATGGAAAACCCCCATTCACCAAAAATAAACAATTTTCCCCTCTTTTATTTGCACTGCAAATCTTAGGTTGAAGAAGGATTGAAGATCTCTTTAAGAGAAAAACTGGAAAAGTTGTCACCTTTGTTGTCAAGATACGAAAACTCAGATCCTAAATTTATTTCCGGCTATCCGGTAGTGGGATGTGGGGGAATCAAAAGTGCACACCCAAGGCCTGAGGATCATGAAATCAGATTTTAATTCTTGTAAAATGGACTCATTCCCTAGTGGGTGAATGAGTCCCAAACAACATTTCAAAAGTTGTTTTTGGTGATAGGTATATAGCATTTAACCCTTCTTGGATATGACAGATCTTTGTTATTTCTCAAACTTTTATGCTTCATCTACAAGACCTAAGTGTTAGCTTGCATAATTGTGGTGATTTACTATTTTTAGTTTTTCTCCCAAAAGTGTTGTTTAGGTTGATACTCCCCTCCTCAATCATAAGGAAATCAATAGATTCCCTTGTTGAGTTGAATCATCTAAGGTTTATAAGTCAATTCTTTATGTGGATCTCATTTCCTAATGAAATAAAGGGAAGATAGATTCATCACCCCAAATTTTCCCCATTTCAAATTGGTGAACCTATTCTTCTATGTTTCATTTTAGTGAACCTGACATTGTACATCAAAATTTCTAAAATTAGAGTCCATTCAAACACTAGATCTAGGATCTCCATTAGTTTGCACTGCATTGCATTAGTTTGCATTTCATCTAGAGTTGTCAAAACTAGATTATTTTACATTTTATTTAGGGTTTTAAATTTTCTTTTTGCATTGTTTAAAATCTAAAAAATTCAAAAGTGTTCATGCATATTACATTGATTTTGCATAATACTTTCATATTAGTGTAATTTTCATCATTCACATTCAAAAATTGAGTCAAAATTGCATTTTAAAATGTGTCATTGTTCATCATTTTTCATTAATTTCAATTTCATTAAGTCACTTGAATCTTAAACAAATTGCCATAGAAACCACAATCTGAGACCTAGAACAAAGAACATAAATAATAACCCAAAAATTACATTTTTCATTTTTTTAAACCCTATACAAGGACCCATTCACCCATGGGAAAATGAGTCCTTAAGGGCCTATCAAAATCATATTTTTTTGGGCATTTTTGTGGTTTTCTACACTTCCTATATCCATAAGTGAAACAATGTTTTAGTCTTTCAATTTTTGAGAATTTATGTTTAATGAATTAGGGTCTAATTATCCATTGAATTTAGGCATTCAAATTGGAAAAAATGTTGCATTTCAAATCTATAGAGATATTATTACATCATTTTTTCATTACAAAAATCTATTGTTTTCATTTTTCCTTCATTGTGATGATAGTATACATCTCCTAGGAAGTATGAACTACTTATTCAAAGTGTGGTCTTCTCAATTCATGTGATGTGTCTTCTTTGTGGTGTCATTGGGTTTGATATCCTTCAAGATTGTGACGTTTCTTGGCATATGGAATTCCTCTTAGTGATGATGCTACAAATTGCATTCCTTAATTTGTGAATCTTTTATCCTCAACTAGTCCTCTTTTAGAGACATTAAGCATGATGTTAACAAAGGTGAGACCTTTCATGAACTAATAAAATCCCATTTGAATATTCTATCCCATTGCATGTACAACCTTTTTCAAGGCCACCAAGCATAACACAACTTTCTTTCTAGTGCAGACTTTTTCATGAGTTCCTAGAATAATTCATCTTGCTAGCCTTGTGATCATCTCTGTGGCATCTTATCAAAGTTATCAGGAGGTATAATTTTTATATGGTTAGCTAGCCACTTCCTAGGGCTCACCTAGTGGACATCGGATTTCACTAGCCTGTGTGAGCGTATGTTGTTTACATAGTGGATAGTAGGTTTCACTTGTAAACATTTTTGGACAAACAACTAAGGCTTGATCCACATCAAGTTGGACAAACAATCAAGGCTTGATCCACCACTCTTTTCTTTTTTGTTTATTTCTTTGATTCTTTGACATTGTATGATTGGGTATCTTGTCATTGCTCTTGCATATTTAACAAAGGTATGTGTATGTTTATGCCTTTGTTGGATTTCCATGAGATCTAAGATCTTGGGGGCTTGGTCATCCTACTAGACCTTTGTTGTCTTATCTTTCCAAAAAATTTACAATTAGACTTCTCTTGATTGTCTACTTTAGTGTGAGTGTGATGCAAGGTCATCTTCTCACTAAAGTGGGGGCTAAATGTAGTATAGAAAAATGTAATCCTTTAAATTTTCACAGTTTGTTTGGGTCCCATCAATTAAATTGTGCTTAGTTATGTCTTAATAAGCCCTACTTTACATCGATAAGCCAAATCAGTTACATTTTCAAAAGGGGAAACTCGATAATAATTAATTCAAACACATAATACTTTACCTTGAGTAATGTGTGTTCTAGGAATAGGGACCTAGGACCCATTTTCCCATGGAAAAATGGGTCCTCCCTAGGCCTTTGAACCTAAATTTAAAATATGTTTTTGGTTTATTTTATTGTCCCCAAATTCAAATTTCAATGTTGGCTTGTAATGTTTAATTTTTGGGAAATTAAGGATACATACTTATAAAAAATAGGTTATTTCATCAATTCAAATCTTGGAAGAAATCTAGAATCAAGGACACATTTTATGCATTCATTACAAGAGAAAAGATTATGATCAAGTGCATTCAAGGGAAAATTTATTAGTGATTTATTGTAGCGATCAATATCTCAAGCATCATGTCAAAGTATTTTGCAATCATGCATGGTTTTGGAGCTAACATTGTGATGTAGGTTTCAAAGATTGAATTGAGCATTCAAGTCATATTTCAAGCATCAAGATCCACATCCATTGAAGCCATTTCATGCAAGATCAAGATCAAGATTACAACACTACAAAGGTTTATTGAAGGGTTTGGTGAGTTACACAATAGCATTGTTCAATTCTCATTCCTTTTATATTTAATTATTTCAATTCAAGGCTTAATTACCCAAATGGGGTTTGACCAAGGAAGATCCCCATTCACCAAAAAATAATGATTTTTCTCTCTTGTGTTAATGTTACAGATCTTAGGTTGAAGAATGATTGAAGATCTCTTGAAGAGAAAAATTTGAAAAGTTGTCAAAGTTGTAAAAGTTGTCACCCTTGTTATCAAGATACAGAAACTCAGATCCCAAATTCATTTTCAACTTTCCAAAAGTGGGACTTGGGGGAATTATAAGTGCACACGTAAGGCTTGAGGATCATGAAATCATATTTTAATTCCTATAAAAAGGACTCATTCCCCAATGGGTGAATAAGTCTGAGAAATATTTTTAGTAAGTTCTTTTGGTGATAGGTACACAGTGTTTAACCCTTCTTAGATATTCCAGATATTTTTCATTTCTCATAGTTTTATGCTTCATATATAGATCTAAACGTTTTCTTGCATAATTGTGGTGATTTACTATTTTTCATTTTTCTCCCAAAACTATTGCTTAGATTGATACCCCTATCCTCAAGCATAAGGAAACCAATAGATTCCCTAATTGAGTTGACTTAACTAAGGGTTGTAAGTCAATTCTTTGCCTAGATCTCATTTCCTAATCAAATAAAGGGAAGATAGGTTCATCAGCCCCATTTTCCCCATTTCAAATTGGTGAACCTATTTTTCTATGTTTCAATATTATTATAAAATTTATATAAATTTTGATTGTCTAGTTAAAAAATTTCTCCGTTGCGATATAGTTTATCAAAAATTTTGATTGTATTTTATTAGAAAAATGATTCAATATGCTCATAAAACTAGGAAATTTAAGTCTTAAGACAAATGACTATGATGGTTTTACTTAAGACTTCATCTTTTTGAATGTTTAAGATGTGATGTCATTCCACCTAACCTTTTTATTTGATGAATAATTGTCTATATCTATTAATTAAAGATAAATATACACATATTCACAAAACACATTGGGTGCTAAGAAGGCACACTCTGATAGTCACATGGGAAGCACCTAGAAAGCATAAAGCATGATAAAAAAATATAAATTGCAGTTAAGCAACCATAGCAGTGCGAGCAAAGGGAGGAAAATCCTTGTCATCCAACATACTACATAAAACCATGGGGTTTTATGTGACGTCCAAGGATCCCAACCATCACCATCTTTATCTTTATCTTCTCATGGAGTAGTTGAAATCGATAGATACAACTGTGGAAACCATTTCAAGGAAGAGTCAATTGGCCAACCAAAAGATCTACTAGAGGGCCAATCGGAAGCACCACTGCCACCTCTAGACACTCCTCCAAAAGGCCACGCCAGATCATCCCAAGGAGGAGGGTAGGATGATCATGCGAGGACATGAGCCATTGCGAGGAGGGGACTATGAACTAGGGTGAGACTAAGAGTCCTTGGCAGAGCCACTCCTCTCCCATCACCATCTATGTGGAGGCAAACAACCTCAAGAGGAAGTGGGAGAGGGTGGCACACAAGCAACGGTGCAAGGGGCATTCCCCTAGTGCACTAGGAGCTCCTAAAGGTGAGTCACCTCAAGTGAAAATTTGTTATCTTGCACTTGAATTTGCAATATCACATTATAACATATAATAGTTTTAGAGCAAAGTGAAACATGTTTATCAATCTGGCTATAAGAAAAAATGTAAGAATTTCTATCTTTCCAAATAGTGAAGAGGATTTCTACCCAGAAAGTGTTCCAAATCAAGTTATACTTCTAAGGAAGATGAGGTGAGTTTCCCAACAACAACATATGCCAAGAGAAAGGCTCTGGTCAGAAGGGCCAAAAGAAATCATGAATCTAATTCCACAACTATTGAACTCTGAAGTGGAAGTAAAAGAGGTACTTAAAAGACTCAGGTTTCCCATAGAAAGGGAAATGAGGGCCATGAACCCCCATATGGGTAAGCTAAGACCCCACTAGTAATCCTTGGAAAGGAAAGAAACAAGTAAAGTGGGAAATCTTGGGCTCAACAATGATAGACCACAACATAGAAAACCTTTGTTGCCAAATAGCCACCAAATATTAAAGATACCACCTCTAGTCCAAACTATTAGTCATTGGATAATGAGGTGAAAACCACTAGTAGCCCAATTGGGGATTTTAGTTTCATAGTGGGTTGTTTGGACCCCACTTCCAATCTTTCCACAAAGGCTTGGCGAAATGTATACCAACTTTATGAAGCATATCAATCGAAATAGCATTAAATAGGCCTTCAAAATTTTCTTAGTCATGATTTTTTATGCCAAACTTGTCTTTAAAATCTCCCCATGACATAAAACTCATCATGAGTCTAGAAAACGAATCTTGAGGAGACTAGGTACCTTTTTTTATGAAATATTAGAGCCTTATGCCAAAGAAACTTGGTCAAATGATGACCTAGATTAGCAAATAAATGAGACCACTAGAAATTCTACTAATTGAAAGATAATCCATCTTTGAAACCCAAGCTAATCGAATGGAGCTAAGGCTTACATTCCTCCCAGGCACGCCAAATTAATTTGGAGAAAAAAGTGCCCACAATCTAAACAAACTCCTTCATAATGAGAAGAGTATGGAATCCAATTTGGATTTGCAAGTTGGTTTATGAACAAGATATCTTAGAGAGATACAATATCTTAGGAGAATCTTCTAGATATTGTTACTACTGAGGGCACAAATGATCCACTTGAAACAAAGAGTAGTCCCTTCCCTTTGAGTGGCCAAAAGGCTAAGACCCCCAGAATCTCTAGGGAGGCAAAAAAACTCCCAAGAAACAAGATGAAAAATTCTATGAGATATAGAAGAGGCCGAAGTAAATTCTCAAAGAAACTTCTCAAGCTTCACATAAGAGGCTTCAAAAGGGGCCCAACATAGGGAATAATAAACATGGGTCGCTGCTAGAATTTTAAAGCACACCTAGAACCTACTAGCCAACAAAAGCAGCTTGGTGATCCAAAAAAGCCAAATTCTACTCAATATGAGAAAGAAAAAAATGTCGTAAGTCTACAAAGGAGGCCTTAAAAGTGAAGGGGATGCCAAGGAATCTAAATATTTCCCCTTGAGCAATCCACTTCGAAGAATTCTACTGAATGCAAAGAGGAACAAGAAGAGTGGATTGATGGTAATATGGATTCTTATGCCATTAAATAGTAGAACCAAAGGCCAAGAAAATGGTTTCAAGATAATCAAGGGTAGATTTGACATTATCCTCTTGTTCTAGCAAAGTAAGAAGCAAATCATCATCGAAATAGCCATTGATAAGCTGGGCTAAATAATTTGGCAAGGTAGTTCCCCATAAAAGTTTGTGGGAAATGAAGTGGGCAAGAAAATAGCCAAAAAAATTAGTAGCAAGAACATGAAAAGAAGGAGTTAGTGGAAAACCCTAGAAAATGAAGCGAAACAAGCCGAAGGATTGAGATTGGAAGCCATTAATGGTGATGCAAGTAAAAACATTTGCAAAAAATCAAGTTCACAGATTGAATAAATTGAGGACCAAAGTCTAGACCAAAAGAATAGCCAAGATGAAGGGCCACTCAATGCAGTCATAAGCTTTGGTAAAATCAATCTTAAAAAAAATTACTTTATGATGTGAGAACCTATCCCATTCCATACCTTCCTAGACGATGATGTTATTAAGAATAAATCAATACATGATGAATCCAGTTTTCTTTAGGAAAAAAATTTATGGAAGAAGGTGATGGATCTTGAAAGCCAATACTTTAGTAATAATTTTGTAAGAGACATTGAGGAGGATAATGGGCCTCTAGTTGTAAATATATTCAAGATTAGAAGATTTAGGTGTGAATTTTATGTTGCCTTTGTTAATGAGTTGGCCTAGGGATTTGGAATGAAAATATTCTAAATATAATTTATGTGGATTCTTCTCCAACACAATCCCAAAGGTATTTGTAAAATTAACACGGGAAACAATTAGTTCATAGTGATTTTTCATCATCGATAGTGCAAATAGCTTCCTTGACATCTTCAATAGTGATAAATTTCTTATAGAAGGATTTCTAGGTAGAAGAGAGCCTACTAGGCACAATTATGAGGCATTTATTGAGAGAATTAACACACATTGGAGTGTAATCTTGAGTAGTGAAAACTATTTTATAATTCCTAACAAAATTTTGGAGAATATTAGGTAGTTTAGTGAGCATATGATTGTCATCTTTGATCGGCTTGATTCTAAGCGAAGTGTTCCTCACACAAAGAGCAAGGAAAAACTCTTTCAAGGCACGATTCCCAATCTTAAGCTAGTGAGGTTTGGCTTTGACTTGTGCACCTCTTATAGCATAGAAATGAACCTTTTTCTTATGGTGTCTCAACTCTACCACTCTGGCCTATAAAGGAAAGGAGGCTAGCTACTAAGGCCTCGATGAATTTGCGAAGAACCAAAGTGGTGACTTCATAATATCACCTACCAAAAATGGCTAGCTAGTGCCCATAAATGTGAATAAACCTCACAAAGTGGTTGATGGAATCATTCCACCACTTGATCCAACCAATTGGTTGAGAAGGACCCCATTCAAGATTCTAGATAGTTCTAATGTGGGATAGCATGGGTTGAATTATCAACATAGAAGTATTCAAGAAAATTTGGGAGTTATTGGCACATGATAGCCCCACTTGCCATTCGATGTCAAAATGAATGAGTCTAAAGTGAACTGACAAAATGACTTCCACTGATGGAATAACTGGGAGTGAAAAGTAGCTGGTGAAAGAAAAGAAATAGTATTTAGAAACCATAGCATGATCGAGACGTTTAAAGATTTTGTCAGGCCTAGCCCAAAAAATTCTCCAAGTGTGCCAGAGGGAATGAGAATGGTGGAGAACAATATTAGTGTTAGAAAGACCCAATTTATTATGCATGTAAAACTAGGCTTCTCTTTCACTAGCTACCTGTTTGATTAGTAAAGTACCCTCTTTGTCAAATTCCACCTCAACCATGTTGAAATCCTGACAAAGAATCTGAGTGGCAACTGGCAGGGAGTCTACAATCTAACGTCAAAGAATAGATCTTTCAATAGAATAATTTGAGGAATAAACATTAATAATCCTAAAGGAATGATTATTAATTTTTAAAAGCATCTAGAGGATCTAGTGCATGGGGTGAGACCCATTATCAACAACACAATCATGCCAATGTGGAGACAAAAAGGTGACCAATCCGCCATGGTTAACAACAAGATTAGATGAAAACATTTTACTCATTGGCCAAATAACTCAGTAAGCAGAAGATAGCAAAAAAAAAACAACTCTAACTTCCTAGAGGCACAAAACATCAATACTAGCATGTTTCTAAAGAGTATCTCTAACATAATACTTCCTAGAGAAGTTTAGTTAGACCTCAAACATTCTAGGAAAGAAAATTCATGTGAAATACTTGATCACAACATCAAAGTACAAATCTTCCAATGAGGAAAATTGATTTTGGAAAACCTTTGGTGGCACTAGACCCATATGGATTGGGGGAGAGGAAATCCTCCATTTTTTTGAAATAAATTCACCCTCTTCAAGAGGTCTAAAACGATTGTGTTATCTTCTATGCTCTATCATCATGGGAGTTGACACAACAAATGGAGCTATCATCATTGAAGTTGGTTGAGGTGTGGCATAGGGCCTTGGTCAAGCTGGACTACTATTAGCAGTGATATGAACCTCTTTCCCCTTCACATAATGGTTTGAAATATTGACTAAGAGCTTAGGGGCTTTGGAGATAGTCCCTATGCCATAGGACTTGTTTTTCTAGTTTGTGATCGTTGTCCATTTGTCCTTTGGTTTGGTGGCTAGGGTTTCCACTAGGAAGGGATTTTTAGCTTCCTATGATAGAGATTGAGTACAGGGGGCTGCAAGAGGGAAATCTTTGATCTTGTGATCAATAGATTGGAACCAATAACAAGTGTTGGGAAAATTAAAATAAGTGACCTTTTGGGCATGCCAAAAATTTCCAATATAAATATTAATGGATTCTTTCAAATCTTATGAAAGGTCCACTTCAACAAAAACTTGCTTTTGAGGAAAAGCTTGAAAGAACCGGTCAGGTTCAACACAGATGACTTTCCCTAGTGATGAAGCTATATGGTGCATAAAGTGCAAAAATGGAAAGGGTGCATTAGGAAACTCAATCCAAACTGGAACTTGTAACTTCCCATCCTCAAAGAAAGAGAAATCTTGGGTCCAAGATAGGAAATCTAACAAAGAGGACCAGACATACCAAGGACCATGATTTAGGATTTCTTGAACATGACTAACCTCCATAGAGAAAAAGGAAAATACATTTGGTCAAATTCTGGGCCATATCAAGGTGGACCCCATGAGGGACCCAAGATTTATGGACCCATTCTTTTAGCACACTTTTAGGGGGAGTCCTCCCAACAAAATAACTAACAAGAGTATATTGTTCTAGCCAATGATATGCAATATCCAATTCTGGGATGAGAAGCACCACATCTTCTAGGGAAACAAAAGACTTACCTCGTGGAAAACTTTCAGAACAAATTCTTGACATCGTTTCTTTAGAGGAGGAGCCATTATGCAGAGCTTTTGCACCGCCAACACCATCAAAAATTGTTGGGTTAGAGTCAACCATAGGCATAATAAAACACCTAAAAACCGCAGTAAATGCAGTCGTACAAAACAAAGTAAAGAAAAATTCTACGCCTAAGATGTAGTATGATGCAGAGGAGCTCAAAAATGACCAAAAAACAAAAAACCCTGATAAAACTCATTCCACCTAACATTTTTCAAAATGTAATTTGAATTAATTTTTATTTAATATTTATTAAAAATTCACATCAATATTGACAAAATTATATTCACAGCACAAAACATATTGTACTGTAAATTAATCCAACCGTCAAAATGCATAAATCATATGAACAAACAAGATGTATGAACAATAGCCCTCAAAATTCACATCTGCATTAATCAAATACTTTTTACAGTGCAACAAATTAAAAACAGATTCTATAAACGAGCCCTAAAAGTAATGTTAATACCCATCAAGTTGTCAGCTCCTAATGGTTCCTAATAATACAAAAAGAATATATTAGTACAGAAAAAGGTTGTCAGCTCTTAATGCTAATGGACAAAATCACTTGAGTGGAATGGCTAAAGAGCAAGATTGAATTCGTATTATCCAAACCCTCAAAATCTTGACACCTATATTATGTCTCCAAACCTTCTTAAACTTAGTATTTATAAGCTAATCTAGGGTTCGTTGTGCTAAACTCTTACCTATTTAGAACGCATCGTATACTGATATTCCTGTTTGTTATTCATTAGCATTACATAAATTAACCTTCGAAACTATGCCGATTTCTGTAAGGACAAACCCCAATAATATAAAGCTTTACATAGCGTCTAAGAAAAGTAGAAATACCTAATCCAATCGCCAAATTTTCAAATTTTCAGCCGTTGCAATCATTAGATAAATAAAAAAGAACGAAATTATAGATCTTTTAAACTCACTGCATGAATGGATTCTTAAAGATGAATGTGAAAGAAGATGGGAAATAGCAGTTGAACGTTTTGAAAGGATTGAATTGCCTAATTTTCATACCTTGAAAATTTAGATCTAATAGCGTAGCAGAATGAGTGAACCTTAGTTTGAAGTGGGTACCAATCTCTTCTTCAAGTCCAAAAGGACGACACATGAAGGCAGCTCCTGAACATTGCAAATGGTGTAAATGAAATCAAGGCCAACAGATAATAATACAAACTTCTTTGTAAATATTTCAATTACAAAGAAAAACAGATATCTTCCAAAAACGCGTATTCGCCTCGATCTCTCCTCAAGACAAGTAGAAGGGACATAATGGGAGGGAGATTGAATTGGACAAAACAATGACTTTGTTGAAAGAAAATGCATTGCACTTTCGTGTGCTTAATAGCTACAAACATATCAAGCCAATCCAAACTTGATATGCACGCTAAGGAATTCACTATATTATTTGATTTTTTTTAAATGGTCAAGTTATTTATTGAATTTGCAGTTTCTGGATTAAACTGATACTAATCTTAATTTCACCAACATTGCAGATCACATTATACGATCCATCATAAGGATGAAATTATTTATGTCAATTTTTATTCAGTCTTTTTATTTATTATGATGGAAAGCCTTAATATAATCATACAGTGATATGTGACAGTTTTCTGTGAAGTTTGACTTCTTTTTCTATTTTTTATCTATCTTCGTTTAGTTTGATTTGTATGTACTTTTATATATTTAATTTTATCTTTGTCTATTTATATCTATTCCTATACATTTGCTTCATTATTAGCACATATTCTCATGAATATGATCTATTCATGGATATTTAAGATTATCTATTCTATTTACTTCCATGATGGGTTGGATCAATTCCACATAATGTAAATTGGATCCAAATTTCAAAAATTTAAATTTCAAATTGTCAACTTTCACTCTTTCCCATTAATTGTTGGGAGTTGACTTGACACATATTTGTGTAATTAAATTCCTTACAATTTTATCTTTAATGAAATTCATATGAGTGTTTAAATCAATCATGTAATCCCAAATTATCTACATTAGAAATGTAACAAGCCCAATGTTTTACCTATTGATTTTACCTAAGTTTTAACCCACATGTGAACATTTAAAGTTTACCAACTTGTACCAATAAATTTATTCCTTTCTATTTCAATAACAAGATGCACATTCAAAAGAATCCCATTTCAAATCCCCATTGCATTTATAAAGAAACATTACATAATCCCAAATAAGGATTTCATATTACATAATCCCATGTAATGATAACATTTTTCTAAATACATTTTTTATAAAGATAGAGATACATGAACACATACACAACTTCCAAGAGCTCAATGAAACAAAGTATAAATGATCCAGATGTCTCTTCTTAGGCATACATTCTCAAACTTCAGCTACCAAATGAATGAGGGAGACTACCACTCAAGTGTTTTCCTGCCAACCATGGACTTACTGTAGTCCCCCACACATCTACCTAACTTGTAATATGGTCCTCCATTTGATGAATAGATTCACCTAGTAACCCTCATAATAATAGCTTTCTTGAGTATGGTGTTTTGTTCTACATAACTAGAGCTACCATATAGGGGATACACACGTACATGCATGACATTCCTAGCCTAGTTATGTAAACCTGGCTCACAGTGAATCAATAAGTGTAATCACTAACTACTTACATTACATTTTCCAAAGATTTGATAGTTACATATCAAAATCACTTCCTAAGAAATGGATTCTAACTTCTATGAAGTGGTAATCATATGTTCACTCATACCTTAGCTCGATTTGGTAATTAACCACACATACTCTTTTCAAACTATACATAACATAATTCCAACCCACAAGGTGATGTACATCTAAGTGATCAAACTGGCCAACTAGGTTACTCCCATCAATGGATTATCCTAACCCTAGGAACAACCAAATTAGCCACACATGTCCATATAGCATTAAAAACTAACATCTTCATTATAATACCTCAATATAATATCATTTATCATACTTCATAATCTATGTAAGCATATGTATGGTCTATGACAACCTAGGTATTATACTAATACTCTATTATTATCTTGTTTAGCAAACATAACCACATAATTCTAACATAAGGAATAAATATATGTATCAACAAATAAATTTTCACCAAAATAAGAATTCACTAAAGATCACACAAGCTTAGAAAAATAAGAATTTATCAAAGTTCGTGCAAGCAAGCTCAACATAACATATAATCATCTTTTCCTCAAACACTTGTTTTTATAAATAAATATGATATCTAGATATAAAGAATAGAGAATTAAAATCAACATGCCTGGAATTAGAGCTCCAAATAAAGAAACTTCCCTCTAAGCTTAATTCCCAAAGTCATGCTTGCTCCTCCTTCTACGATTAGCCTATCTCTAATCCTAGCCTCTTTCCAATCTCTCAAAACTCTCAAAAAATTATAAAATCTAAAAAAAAAACCATTTTTTCATTAATGCAGTCAACAATGAATTGCATACAAAAACTACAAGAAGGAAGTCTAAAAGAATGAATAAAAGGAAAAATTTCCAAAAGGTTAAAAGGCTATCTCTACTTATACTAAAAATTGAAAAACCTATTGGTATAATCAAGCTCTACTATTCATCACCTTTTCTCTACCAATTCCAACCACTTAACAACAAAAACCAACATCTCGTCTAAATGAGTTGACTAATCCAGATTAAGTGAAATGTGGCTATTTAAAAATTTGAAATTCAAACACATATATAGTCCCAACAACTTCAACCCCTTTACCAAGGCTGAGTCTCCCTCATAAGCTGCCAGCTTTAGTTCTTTTACTCAGTCAAATAGAGCAATGATTACCTATAGGTTAACAACTCCCATTGTGGCTTTCAATTGCTTGTCATAGGGAAACAAACTCTTCCAGAATCTACCAAATTGTGGCTTTGAGAAATTTATACACTTTATCTTTATTGTGCATGCATTTTGCATCATTGATTCCTATTTAGTTTATACTCTGTGTAGACATGTAAAATATACTGATTGACATTGTGCATCTAATCCTGACTTACTAACATCATTTCTTCCTGAATCATCTCTCAATCTAACCATTTAATCAAATCTCCTTATCTGATTAAATTCATCAGTATTCCTCCCTTAATTGAATAAATCATTTTATCTAATTAAGTCAATCTCTTTTGTTAATTAAATCAATCCATCTGATCTAATTATCCCTATTTAATTAAATAATCAGTTATTTGATTAAATCTCTAAAGTCTATCCATTAAATTAAGTAAATTAAAACCTTATTTGATTTAGTCTAACACCATATCTTTTAATTAAATAAATCAAAATCCTTATTTAATTATCCTCTTATCATATTCCTCTCTTATTTGATTTAAATAAATCCATAAATTTGAGTCAAATAGGTCACATCATCTAACCTCTCTCATTAAATTAATTAACCCTTAATTAATTTAATCTCATCTCATGACCCATCCTTTAGATAATGCAAGTTGCACATGGAAATAGATTTAATTCATTTATTAAATCTCTATTTTCCTCGAAAGACATCTTTTGGAATATTCTCTCAATTTGAATTCAAAAATTCCAAGTCAACATGTACATCCAACAAGGCAATAAATTCATCTTACATGTCCTTTGCCTTGAGCCAAGTGGTATTTATTTCATTTTTCCTTCCCTCTTACATGTCATTTCAACAAATTTGAATTTTAAATATTGGCATTTATTGACACAATCCCCAAATCTTGCACATCTTCCATCCATTCATAGCTTAACAAGTGGCATCTTGCCAATAGATTAATGTTAGTCGTGACACATTGCTCAAATTTAGACATTCATCCATCTTGGAATTCTATAAATAAGAGGCTAATCTCCTCATTTGACCATCCACAATTTATGCAAAGTTACCATGCTCAAATAACTCTCAAATTTCATCCATTATCCTTGAGTTCATAGCTAAGTTCTTGCAGATTTTTGGCTTGGAGCACTCATCTCTCACCAACAAAGTGGATCAATCATTTTCAACACATCAAGTTTGCATCTTAGGAATTGGGAAAGGGCCAATTTTCACATCAAATTGGCACCAATTCCCCCATGGGATCATGAGTTTGCACATTAAAATTAGGATTCAATCTATTTTGTTCTTTTTATCATGTTTTTCATTGTTTTCTTTCCTACTTTGAGTTTGTAAATGGATTTCATGGGGAATCCTTGTTTTGGCTTGCAATCTCTTGTCTAACTTGTTTATTCTTGTTGTTTTGCAGGTACCAAGGTTGGGGTTTTCACATTTGGCACTAGAAAGAGGGATGGACATCATTCTTTCTCATTTTTTCCCAAAATTTCTGCCTTTTTTCCTCACACGTAGAAAATTCTAACGTTGGGAGCTCAGTGACATTGTTTTGGCACCGCTGTCTCTTTAGTGTCGCTATATAGCACTGCGAGAGACTCAAAGAAAGACACTGGACTTGTCCAGCCAAGAAAATTTTAATTTCTAACTCCATCGTTGGGCTCGCTAACTCACAAACATTTTCAAAAAAAATCAAACTGTGACGCTGAAAGGAAACTGCGATGCTGGGCAAAATGTGTGACGTAGTTGAGCTCTCTGTCCTGACACAGAGCGATGCTGACTGACAAGCGGCATTGTGAGGGCACCGTTGGGAAATCAAACTCTGATGTAGTCATGAGTTGCGACACTGGAAGGGAGTAAAAAAGAAAATTAAATTTTAGCACGTGTTATTTGATTAATGATTAATTGTTCTCTATTTTCTGCTTTTCTATCTCTGTATTTTCCAGAATCTGACTAATTTTTCTTCCTTGTGGGTGGGAAATCAAAATAAAAAAAAGGAGAAGCATGAGGAGGATATTTCATCAAATCAAAGTGTTTTTAAACACTTTAGTGTTTTCTTAACACTTTGTTAAGAAATTGTTATCTTTTTCTTCCTTAGAACACTAGTTTTCATTTGGGTTTAAAAAGAATCTTTCAATTTCTTCTTGCAAAGGTTAAATGAACACTAGGACCACAACATACTAGATTTTTTTTCTTGGATTAAAAAATTGAACAAAATGTCTTTCACTTGTGTTTTGGTGCTTAAAAAGAACTCACATTTTGCTTTGTGGATTTAAAAATAACAAGTGCAACTTTGTTTTTCATGAAAGCTTACTTAAACTAAAGCCTTTAAAAAAGGACGTATGTGCTTCTCTCACACTTTATAGCGATCTTGAGAATCAAAATCCCTTTTTCATGACTTTAGGGTGAGACAAAGCAATCACCTCCACACTTCAATTTGGGTTTAAAATTGAACAAAATTTTGTGTGAGTGTGAGTGGGGTAATTTTCATGTATATTCTCTCTTTGTTGCCATCAAAGATTGATCGAGTTATGGATTTTGTTTTCACTTGCTTTTGTTTATCCTAGAGGGCCTGCCTTGGGGAAAAAGTACTCACCCAAGGGAACGACTAAACGTGTAACACGCTAAAGCCAAGAGTATTTCCAACTGGTATATAAATGTGGGTATTAGAGTAAACGCCAATATCACATGGTTGATTCTGACAAGATGGATCCGAAAGGGGACTCTTGCCATATGGGTCAATCTCCACGAACGAAAAATCCTTATTAAAACCCATGTGCTAGAATTTTCCAAAATTCTTTAATCTATTTGTTGGTGCAAGAACGATCATTCTGAAGCCACCCCACACTTTTACGGTCTTTTAGTAGAAATGGAAAACATGCTATGGGAGTTTCATGGGTGTTGATGCTTGGCTGCCCCGTATCAGTGAGTGCCATGGAGGGGAGCCAATGGGGTCAAGCATCTAACCATTCACTAAAGATAAATGTAGCTGGACTTGTCCAAGTGGGAATCCAACAAATATTGTCTTACACATCCATAGGATTGTACTTATTACAAAATATATTGCTTGGTCGAAAGCATCTAAAAAAAAACACTTAACATCAGCCAAATTTAAAACCCTTTTGGAGATAAATACCATTGAATCAATCTATATGTTATTGCTTGCCCTTGGGATTCATGTCTCTAGAGGTTTCTAAACATGGGATTATATCTCGATTTGTATCCTTAATTGAACTATAGGGAAACCCTTGCCTTGAGTTCATCGAATTTCCACATAACATAATTTGTGCGGTTTGAAGAAATTAAGACATTGAACATGTTAGTTTGAAAACTTAATCAAAGAAAGTGTTTGTGGTAAAATAAAAGCCATTAAGCAAAGCTAAGCAAAATGAACCTTCATGTGTGTTGAAGCCTCACATTCTCAAAAATATCCAAAATCCAAAGCAAAGATCATTGGTTCAAAATCCAAAAATGTGTGTGCAAATTAAATCATTCTTTGGTCGCAAAGGTCTATAGGAAGCATTTGCATGTCCTTCAATACCTAGGTCAAGGAAAAAAAAGTGTCTATTTTAGGTTCATCTTAGAATCAAAACAAGTCAAAATATTTTTCATTCATCCCTCAAAACATTGAAACGAATCCATCTCATCATCACCTTTTGGAAAATCTTGAAATCATCTTTAATACTAGGCTTTGTGGAAAAATCAAAATCATCAAAATCCTTGAGACTAAATCCTTGAAAACATTATCAAAATCACCTTTGGCTAGGTATATGTAGATGCATCCTTTTGCATATGCTTAGTCAAAATTATCAAAATCATCTTGTTTGGCTTAGTATATGTAGATGAATCCTTCTTCATATACTTAGTGAAACTATCATCTTGATTGAATAGGTGTGGGTAGATGCATCCTTCTCCCCACACATATTCAAATTATCATCCTTTGAACAAATCTATCCTTTAGATCATCATCCAACATCTTAGGGTCTTTTTGTTCAAAATCAAAATCAAAATCAAAATCAATCAAGGACAAATCCCAAATCAAAAAATCAAATCAAAATCAAAATCTGCAAGACCTAAAAGCCTAGTATCTCATTCAAGATTGATCAAAAGACCATAGCATCCACATCATTCATCTTTTGCATCATCATATCATCACCTTCCAATCCTTAAGATATCTTAAAAAAAATTCACTTTGGACATAAAATAAAGATCAATCCAAAAAATCAAGAGATTCATCTATCTGACTCTTGAAAATTGATCCTCGTTTTATGGTTCTAACTAGATCTCAATACAAGAAGAGTATGAAAGCCAACAAAAAAACACCCGCTTCAAGTGATCTTAGCCAAACAAACATTGAAATGAATCGGGCCGAATCAAGTAATCCTTTGACCCTCTCATCATCGCAAAATCCGCAAGAAGAAAACCAAGGAGAGGATCTTACCTTTGGAATGTCTTGCAAAGAAATGATTGAAATGCTCCAAAATCCAGAGAACCATAAAATCATCAACATCATGATGAGGCTCAACCCTTCATTATACATGCTTGAACTAGCAAAACAAGGAGCCAAGTTACCTTCAGATTTTGATGTGAGTACCATAGTGGAGACATCATTTCCTCCAATCTCATCCACCATCCCCATCTCATCTACACCCCCATCCCAAAACATCACGCAAAACATTCCGCAAATCATGACATCTTTTGCTCCAACCCAATCCAACGTTAACAAGGGAAATGCATTCCTCAATGCTCTTCAAGCACACCCCCTTGTTAATAATCAAAAATTTGGATGAAAATACAATCTTGGAACAAAATATACCCCAAAACCCATTACACAAGAACGTTCCTCTCACATTCCATCATGATCCATCATCATCATTTTTTCACGCAACACGTCAAACTCCCCTCCTCACAAATTCACAAGGGGAGGGAGATATGTTCAGACCAGGGGGCATCTTTGACACCACAACATTTTCACAAGAACTTGCACCCCTCACATTTCCATCTCTTCCACCATTGCCACCATCATCCACATCACTCCTTGGTTTAGGGCTTCCCCCTCTACCAAATATCAATCAAACCACTATCCCAAATATCAATCAAAGCATTATGCCAAATGCTCAAAATTTGTCGTTGATATCACAACAACAAATGACAAATGCACAAGGAATTGCAACATCATCAAATACCCCCTTAACATCACAAAGCATTCTCTCTCAAGGACCAATCACATCAATAGCACCATCCATCACACAAAACACCAACACCACCTTCATAAACACCATTCCAAATCCACCATCACCTCCACTACCACCAACTTCCACCACATCAAACCAATACAACGTGGCATTGCAAGCTGATTTCCAAAGAGGATACCAACAAGTTCAGAAACAAAAAGCTGAACAACTAGCTGCGCAGCAAGCTACTCAAGCTGCATAGGCTGCCCAAGCAACACAAGCCGCATTATAAGCGCAACAAGCCAAAGCATTATTGTAACAACAACAACAAGCCACCCAATCTGCATAGGAATTGCAAGAATTACAAGCACAAAAGGCTACTCAAGCGCAAACCCTATTACAACAACAAGTGGCACAAGCACAAGCTCAAGCACAAGCCCAAAGACAAGTAGTGCAAGCTCAATATCAAGCACAACTTCTTGCACAAAGACAAGCAACGCAATTGCAAGCATATCAAAAAGCAATAAAGGAATATCAAGAGCAACAAGAAGCAATACAATTGACATCCCAACAACAAGCGTTGTTGGAACAACAACAAGAACAACAACAAGCATTGTTGGAACAACAACAAGCGCAACAACAACAAGATCAATAACAAGCGTTGTTCATACAAAAGCAGGTGGAAGCCTACCTAGCTCAAAAAAATGTACAGATACCATTGAACAACACACCAAACAACCCACCCATCTAGCCCATGATTGAAACACCCTAAAAAACTTTCATCCCACCCCTGATCCCCAAAATGATGTAACAACACAACTTAGGTTGCTCTCGCAACAAGTGCTCGATCTTCAATCAAGGCGAAGAATAAAAACACCAAGCAACTTGTGTCCCTATCCATTTGATAGGAGCTTAATAATGAAATCATTCCCCAAGGGATTCGAGATCCCTAAATTTGACAAATATCAAGGGATGGGAAACCCTGAAGATCAAATCAGGGAATTCTAGGTTTATTGCATGGAAATCGCATATGACGATAATTATCTGATGTGGCTATTTCCTAGGAGTTTGGTAGGCCATGCTATGGAATGGTTCTCTTGCTTACCTTTAGGTATTAGGACATTCCAAGAAATTATAGATGCATTCATAAAAAACTATGTATGCAACATTGCAATGGATGTTAGTCTTGAAGAACTTTCAGCTCTGAAACAAGGAAAGGGTGAATCTTTTGCTTCATTCCTACAACTATGGCAATCCAAGGCCAATCAGAGCAAGTGGACCATTCTATAAGAACAACAAGCTTGCACCATCATAGCCAACCTTGAAGGCCGCTTGGCATTTCATCTCAAGGTTTAGGGTATCACCACATATGATCAGTTGATCCCCAAGGTGCTTAGCATTGAAAGAGCCCTTGTGACTCAACCCGCAGAATCAACATCATACCACAAACAACAAAATAACCACCCACCATCCAATTACAACAATAAACCTCGCACGTGGGAAAGGAACAAAAAAGTTACTAATGATGGTGTCGTCGATGCCAAGGTGGTCATTAGTGCTCCTCGCCAACATACACCCACATCGCAAATCCAAATGCAACATCAAAACACTCATCAAACAACACACCAAGCAAATAACAATCCAACCATCAATAACCTCAATGATCAAAGGGGACCACCCCAATGCAAAAGCTATCCCAAATGAAAATACACTACTTTGGGGGAACCACTTGAGGACATAATGAAAAAGTTGATCGACAAAAAACTCATCAAGCCTCCTACATTTGAGAATTACCAAGAACCTAATGTCAAACCTCCTTGGTATAATGAGAATCAACTTTGCAAATTTCATAAAATCAAAGGCCATACCACTAAAAATTGCATGAGACTCAAAAACTCATCAGGATCTTAAGATATATACGAATCCGATGCCGAATCATGGCAACAAAGGGAATAAAAATGATAAAGGGAAGGGCAATATAAATCATGTGTATGAAATAGTTGTTGCCTCCCTAAATGAATATTTCATGGTCATCACCATCAAGGGCACCCATGCTGAAGATTGTGGAGTCACCACAAGAGGCGGCAAAGTAACCATCACAAGCTCATCCCAGCCAAACAAAGTCCCCACATCTAGACTTGTCCATAATGGATACAATGTCCTAGATCAACTCAAGAGAATGCCAACACACATCTCCATCATGGAGTTGTTAAAAATATCATTATCTCATAAGAAGATCCTTGAGGAAGTATTAGCCTCATCCATTGTCCCCGTAGATCTTGATGCGAAGCAATTCCAAGCTATGGTTAGAAATATCATTACGCCTAATCTTCTTACATTCTCTGACTAGGATTTCCCTGCTCAACCATCTCACAACCGTGCCCTTCACTTGGAAGCCATAGTACATAACAGAAAAATTAAAAGGGTCTTAGTGGATGGAGGTGTGGGTTTGAACATATGTTCCCTAACCCTCATCAAGTAGTTGAAAATATCATAAGATTCCATCAAAAAAGGAAAGGGTATCACGATAAGAGCATATGATGACCAAGAAAGATTGTCTCAAGGAATGATTAAACTCCCTATTCAAGTAGGGCCAACTCTCATGGAAACCACTTGTCAAGTCTTGGACCTTGACTTGCCATATAATATCCTCCCAAGACGTCCATGGATCCATGTGATGAAAGTAGTAGCATCAACCTTCCACCAATGTGTAAAATTTACACATAATGGACAAGAAGTTACCATCCATGGAGATCCTGAAACTTTCTCATATTGAAAAAATATTGAAGCAAAGTATTACAAAATCCCCCAAGTACCAAAAAAATGATGAGGGCCCATCCACACCATACATCGACCCCACCACTCTTGCGTCCACTTCTACGAAAGAGACACCCACCACTCCCACCATTCCCACCATCTCCAACATCAAGATCATCATCCAGGATGACGGTTGTGGAAGCTATAAGCTCCCTAACAATGCTTTTATGGTAGGAGAGTTACCACAATCTCCTAGATCATGGGGACATCCACAAGAAAATCAAGCTTCCACATCACAAACGTCTCCTGAATACTATCTTGAATTCACAACATGGGGAGACCTTGGCCAGGAGGTTATTGAGGCAGATCCATCACACATGCTCTATCAAGATGAAAGACCGGCAACTAATTTACCAATGGATGAAAGAAACAAGGGTCTACAAATGAT
>VDFB02344129.1:0-20389 GCA_007258455.2 Sequoia sempervirens
GGGGAAGGTCAACTTTGTCAGCATGTTTATTTTAGATTTCACAGGCATTGTGATACCTATCACGCTCATGCTTAAGAAGAACCTGATGTTCAAATGGACCCCCGATGGAAAAAAAAAACTTATGAGTAGATAAAGATAGCTATCTATGCTACTTGAGTGTTGGCTAACCTAGACTTCTCTAAATATTTCCTACTCTATGTACAATGGCCAAAATAGCATAGCTTCGGTGCTCACTCAGAAGGACGAGGGAAATAATGGAGTGCATCCTATTGCATTCCATTCAAGGAACCTTAAAGATTATGAGGTCATGCATAGTTTTTTTGAAAATTAGGGTTTTTGCATTGTTAAAAGCTTAAAGAAGTTTCAACACCTAGTGTCAGCCAATAAAATCATTGTTCCTGTTGCACATCCTAGTGTGCAAGAGTGTATCACATAAGGTGAGATAACTAAAAAGAGGAAAAATTGGATTGCCAAAATCCTAGAGTATGATGTGCACATTAGACCAACTAAGTTGGTTCATGGAAGAGGTTTGTGCAAATACATTGCAGAGGAATCAAGTTATGTAGTTGAAAATGATATCAGTCGGGTCTACTCTAACCAGTTTGAGTCTGACGAGTCCTTAGTGGTGGATCAGACACAATATATGCAAAAGGGACACTATCCAACTAGCCTTCCATCCCACAAAAAGGTGATACTATCAACTACAAGGCACTAGGTATGTATTAATTGAAGGTATATTATTCAAGAGAAATTATGATGGTGTTCTACTCTGATGTTTAGAAAAGTTGTAGATGGAAAGAGTTCTCAATGAATTCCATAGTAGTCCTGAGGGTGGACATTTCTCTGCCAAGACTACCTCTTTGAAGATAATGTGAGTGGGATATTATTGGCCCTCTTTGTTTTCTGAAGAAAACCACCTAGTGCAAAGGTGTACTCAGTGCCAATTCTTTGTTGGCAAAAGAAAGAATTTTTCTTTGCCTTTGAGCTCAATTGTAACTGAGGAACCCTTTGCTCAATGGAGTTTGGATATCGTTGGAATATATATTATATTTCTAGCATTGGTCACAAGTGGATCTTTATGGCGACTAACTACTTCACAAGGTGGATAGAGGCTATAGCCCTAGAAAATGCCACAGAAGGTGAGATTGTCAATTTCCTTGAAGAACTGGTAACCAGATTTGGCTCACCAAAAACCATCATATCCAACAAAGCTCAGGATTTTGTAGGTGTTAGGATATTGTATCTTGCTATCAAACATGGATTTTACCTTAAAATTTCATCAAACTACTACCCACAAGGAAATAGGTTAGCAGAGTCAACCAAAAAAAACCTAATTAGGTTAATCAAGTGCATCAGTTCAGAACAACAAATGGATTGGCACAAGCACCTGAAAGCTACTCTATGGGTAGACTGGATTACCCCAAAGAAGATCATAAAGACCTCCCCTTATGAACTAATTTACAGAAAGGAGGTAGTGTTACCTATTTCCATAGAAATTCCTACCTTACAACTGTTGAAAGCCCTTGAGGTTGAAGAAAGTGGTGGAATGGAAGTACGGTTTGTAGAACTCCTTAAACTGGATGAAGATAGAGAAAAGGCTTATGGAGTTGTGATTTACTTCCAACAAACAATAAAGTGATGGTTTGACAAAAAAACCTCTAACCCAGGATTCAAAGAGGGGAGTCTAGTGCTAAAGTACAATGAGCGTACTGTGAAACTAGGACAACATACAAAATTTGAAGTGCTATGGAAGGGACTCTTCCTAATTAGCAAGTGCAAGGAAATAATGCATATGAACTTGAAGATATGGAAGGTAACACTTTAGATATACTGCTAAATGGTATTTATCTAAAAATATTCCATTAAAATACGTAGTTCTTTAAAAAAAATTAACAGTTATGTACCATAAGTAATTTTTTTGTAAATACACTTAAATTTTGAGAATAAGCCTTTGAGAATAACAGAGGAAGAAGTAGGAAAGTTTTTTATTATATTATATTCATCAAAAAAATTACAATGTAATACAAGCCCAGGGCTCATATTTAAACGTAAGGTTCTCTCAAGCAAACCTAGAAAGAGTTATAGAGAAAAAAGAAGCAAAATGGAGGCAATGTGTAAAAAAAAATAAAGATAAGCCTCTAATCATTATCTAGGAAGCTGAAGCATCTCATCATCAGATCTTCTTCTTATTTTTCTTCTTCTTCTTGGTCAGGATGCAAAAGGGGGGTTAAACACACAACACACACAGGCTCCACTCAGTGTAAACTTCTAGCCTAGTCATTGTGACTATGCACCAAAACTCGAAATGCTTCGTCCAAGTGAGCCTCAAAACGAACTCCACAATATACTCTCATAAAAGGTAGGTGGCCACTGGTTGAGAAGACAAGTGATGCATCTCAAGTTCCATGGTGTGAAATTCATAAAGAAAGGGCATCCAGGGTATGCCTATCCTATAGTCCATGTGCCTATGGAGATCCATGGTGCTCAGAATGCCAACACCAAGTATAGCTACTTGCACTATCTTTCCAAGCCCTTCCATTAGTGAAAAGTCAAAAATATGATGACACAATTCAATTATCATAGGCTTGGAAATGTTAAGGTTGATTAGGGAGGTGATGAAGCGAGAAAGAACATTGCAGTTGCTCCGAAGCTGGTTCTCATTGTCAATGTAGTCCTGTCCAACTACCCACTTGAACGCAACCAAGCTAAGACGGTCAAACCTCTTCACCAAGCACTTGATTCTATCACTAGTGACCTCTCCCACAAAGCAGTATCATGGCCTCCATGGGAGAAGTTGAATAGGAGTGCCAAGGCTAGCCGACATTCTGAGAAAGTAGCAAATTACAGCGGAATGGGTGATAGCAAGAAAAGATTACTAAACTTAAAGGCTATCTTTTTTGAATGAATGTTGCAATAAGGTGGCATAACTATATATAGAAAAGATAAGCCAAAAAACCCAACCAATAGAAGGTCCATTTTTGGCTAGAAGATAATGGGAAAATACCAAATCAAATGGAGGCCAACAAATAAATCATATGGTGGATCTGACAAGAGGTCTTGAGAAATAAATTTGTACGTTGGGAGTAAATGCTCTCTTATGTCAATTGTTGACATGTGTCCTTTTCCATCATCAACACCAGCCAACTTACTTATGTGAAAAAACTTGGATTAAAGCACTAAGTTTTGACAAATTAAATGGGCACATTTCTTCAAGAGTACCTTGCATTACTTCAACACATTTCTCATAGCGAAAAAAACATGTTCTAATGCAATGAGCTTAGTTGAGAAAGAGGTAGTAGAGAGAATGTACTTATTCAATTCTCATGGTGTTTTCAACATTCCCAAGGGATACGAATCTCAAATCCACATGTATTACCTCAGTGGAAACATTTAATGGACAAGTAGTAATAATGTAGGCTTAACTGCATGTACAAGCGATGAAATTAATTACACTCAAAAGTAGGTTTTTTCTAAAAGGTAAAAAGGAAAGTGGTCATTTTCATTAAGGAAATTCTCTGCAACTTCTTTACACAGCCATGGTGGAGCCATCAACATCTGGTAGAAATTTTGGATCCTCATCTAAAAGGCCTAGTTATGCCAATATCTTTGGGTGGAACTCATTTTACAACACCCCAGCATAGGAGGAGTGACCATTTGAATTTTGCAAAAATGTACAACCTGACAGACGTATCAAGAGAGAGGTGGTGCAGGATGCCATCGATGATATTTTTTACCCCAATTTGACATCTAACCCTCAAAACCTTAGTGATGGAGCTTTTCAAAGAATGATAGACCATGGGTTGTCTAAAGGTTTTGCATCTCAGCTTTGGAATTGTGGCCTTCCATAGTTCATGTTACCTTCCTATACACCCATGCCTGGAGCTAGTGGATGCATGTGCCAAAAGATTCAACAAAAATATAGAAGCCATTGAGGGGAATAGGATCAAAGTTACAATTTCTATCGAAGCCTTATGAGATATGTTGTGTATCCATACCACTTGGGGCGCTGAATTTTTTGATGAGGAGATGATGGACATCTCCTGGGAGGAAAGAACCTAGAAGGAAAGTTTTTTATGAAGGTGAGACAAAAGAAAGACTTGTGAGAGACCACTTTCCCTATCCCCTTGTGCATAGAAAATTCAAGAGACATACAGACTGTCTTCTCGATGTTGGCCTGGATTTACAACCTTGATAGTGATGAGGAAGTCCATCCCTTCCAGATGAGCCTGGCTTATATGCTCAAAAAGCAGAAGGGTCAGCCATATTATGATTTTGTTGATGCAATAGCCAGAGGAATGTTCGAACAATTGAATAATTATAATACTGAGTATAAATTTAGGTATTCCTCTTTCTTGGCACACTGAATTTTGCATCAAATTTTGAGTTGCTAGGGAGAATTTTTCCAGTTTCTAGGTTTGATGCTAAAGGTTGCATTCAACTAGTTTCTATATGGAATCATGTGCTTTTGAAAATAGGGGGATTACTACTAGTTTCTAGATCATTTTCTTAGGCCAATGCTTCAAGATTTGTTGCCATACCCTATGGGCTATTTCTCTCCTGAGGTCAAAAAATGGATGGAAACTTCGCTGACCTCAGTGGATTATTTCCTAGGAGATGATTTTACATTTATCAGATTTCATGGTTGTGTTGGGGAGTCTTTCAAACTCCCTAGATTTCTAATGGATAGGGATTTTGTGTTGGAGGCATGCCACCAAGCAACCCTTGTCGACAACACCTATGGCAATGGAAGAAATAAGACATATATTTGCTTCCCCTCACAACTGCCAACAATTAGATAACACTGAAAAAGAAGAAGGTCAAGGGTGAGCTTAAAAAACTATTGGCAGTCATAGGCTTGGTTCTCATCTGTGACACGTGGGACTACAACCCGACAAAACACTTCACTTTGAAACATGAGAGCCATGAGTATATTAAGAGGAGGAGGAATTTAACTAAGGAAAGGTCAAAAGTATATATCGACTTGGCCTACATTCCACTCAAATGACCAAAATGGTTGAATTTCTATATGTTGTAGGAAGAATATCAGAGGAACCATCCAATGGGTAAATACCTCAATGCATAGTTGAAGTGCAAAGGGTGGTCAGAAAGAAAGAAGGTGGACTTCTAGAGGTTTCGATAAGAGATGAAATTCCCCAATGCCCTGTTCGGAGATTTTTCAGCCACATGACAAAAGGTTCAAGGAGATTATGATCAAGAGGCTGACACTAACAATAGCAATCCAAAGAAAAGTCATGAGATTGAACAAGAGGACCTCTTGCATTGTATTTCTCATCCTCAGGAATCTGATAGGAGGAGATGCTCAAGACAAAGGAACTCATAATTCACATCCTTGGCTAGTGCTTGAAGCAAAGGAAAAAGGATTTGACGATCCCCAAGAGGGTCCACTATGGTTGTCAAAGGCCAAGTTTCAGAGGGATTAGCCGCCAAAGGATTGGAATGTACTAGTTTCAGTCATGCAAAGTGAAGAAAATTCCAGGATCTAGGTGCACCTGATGCATCAGCCTAAGGAGAAGAAGAAGTGGAGTATGTTCTGCAAAATCTTTCGACCACCATGACCTAGGTAATTTTAACTCCCTCTCTTCTACCTACCTCTACATCTCTGGTTACTCCTCTACCCCCATCCGTGGAAAGGAATCCTCTCTCCTCAGACCCTAAGCTAATAGTCTTGAATCCACCCCCTTCCATTTTTAATGAGACTTCCAAAGCAACCCCGCAAACCAAACAAGTATCATCCACTAAAGCCGCTATTGATTTTTTTATCACCTTGTCAAGTGCCCCCATTGCAAGAGCAGAAAATTTTGTATTTCCCATCACTCTCATTCCATCCACTTCTTGGAAGGTACCTCTCCTTTTTCCCATTTCTCTTTTCACCCCAACTATTTTTTCCCCTACCTAATCTCAATTTTCTATCTCACCTTTTTCCATGATAACAATCCCTTTTACTTCCCTGCATGCTTATCCATCTAAGGTTTCTCCTTCTATCACCCTTTTTGGTCTCCCTCTTAGTGCTTCCATTACAACACAAAGAATTGATACCCCTCAGAGTCTCCAAGAGAATTTCAATGCAACCAAGAACTCTCAACAAGTCAAAAAAAAATGATTGTTGAAGAACACCACACTGCCAGCTACCAAGAAGATTGAATCTTGCTTCAATGAAGAGAAAATATCTCTGCTGATTACTACCATGAATTTGCTCATATCCAAGCCTAAGGGACAAATACAGATGAAGGATTACAACATCAGGGTCATGGGCTTGGATTTGAATGAAACTCACCCATACGACAAAGTGGTCCTAGATAAGGCCACCCAGAGAGTGTTATATGTAGATTACGAGAAACTAAAAAAAAAGTTCAAAAAGTGTGAGGTAGAGATGATAGATGTAAAGGAAATAGTGAATGGGTTGTAGATAGAAATCAAGGCC
This sequence comes from Sequoia sempervirens, assembly GCA_007258455.2. Classification (NCBI taxonomy): domain Eukaryota; kingdom Viridiplantae; phylum Streptophyta; class Pinopsida; order Cupressales; family Cupressaceae; genus Sequoia; species Sequoia sempervirens. Next base: position 6,443 of record VDFB02344129.1, read on the forward strand.
AAAGATGTCGAGATGGCCCATATAAGGAAAATACAAAATCAGTAAGGAGAAACATCTAAGTTGCTTTTAGAGGCCCAAGGTGAAAAGAGTCAGCTATATGTTGAAATTGAAAAGTTGAAAGTTGAGCTTTCTATTGAGCGCCAGAAAAATGTAGAGTACTAACACGCTCAGGAAAACATAAAAAGAGAGCTAGATAGCATCTGATTTCAAGCTTCTCATGATCTTCAAAAGGACTAGGCAGAAGCATAAAAGTTAGAACAAGAGATTAGAAGGTTGAACTTGGAACTGATGAATGCCTTCAGAGAAAAGAATAAGATGGAGGAAAGCGCAAGAGTGAAAGAAGCTTAGTTCAATTAGGAGTTAGATACTCCACAAGCATCTAGGACCCTCCTAATATTCAAGAGGTTGATATCCATGCACTAGGAGTCAATCATTGTTGTTATGTCCTTTCTCAGGCCTGCTTTACAGTTTTAAGGGATGTTCGGAAATTAAACACAAAAGTTGGCTCGATGGCTAATCAAATTCTATAGATATGTGCTCCCTGAGTGGTGGAATTGCAAATATTTATTTCCGAGTTATGTGTGAACAATAATGTGGTACTAAAAGGTGTAGGGATTCCTGATCAAAGAGTTTCCTCCATCAAAGCAAATGAGAACATCAACTACCACAAGATTGCATCAAGGTGCAAGGAATGTCAAAAGGTGTTGAGCAAGAGGGTCGATGAAATGAAGAAGGATTTTGGTGTCCTGGTTAGCTTCAGGATACCCTCTCTTTTCTCACTAAATGGAGATGTGTTGTTAGTTGAATAGGTCATGGATGCAATCATACATAAGGTCCAGACTTCTATAGAACTCCCGGGTTCAAGCACAATGCCCACAGTCTCTATTATCATCTTGGGAAAATTTTGAAAAATGGGGAATTGTTTCTTTCAAAGAATTATTTGAACTAGATCAAGCATATAGGCTCATCCAAAGTCTCATCCAATCGACTGATGTAGATTGGGAGGTGTAGTATTCCATTTCCTCAAACTCCAAGAAGTTCCAAAGGTCTAAGTTCATGCCTCCACAAGAGAAGACCCCCGTGATTCACCAGAACTGTGAAGCAATTTTTCCTTAATCATTTTTTATTCTTGGCTTTGAATGTGTCCACACTCAAGTAAAGTTGTTCAAAAAGGTGTGCAATGCACCACATGGTGGTTGAGCATCTTTCCTTTATTTTCTTCCTTTTGGGAGTGATCCAAGACACGTGTCAGCATGGTGGAGTTTTCCTTGAGTGATTTTCACAAGTCTGAATATTTCCACCTGTTTGACAAATCATCTCTTCACTACGTGTAGTTTGCATTTCTATGAAGCAATCTCTTTTGGAGTTTATCGAAGCTTTCTAGCCCCTTTTTGGTTTTTTGGATGGAAGCTTTGATTCGATGTCATTGGGTTACATGACTAGTCAACTAGGCATTTTCCATGTTGTTTTCTAAGATCAGATCATTTTTCAGATAACTATCTTTGCTAAATATCTAAAGGGCATTAATGCGGTAGTTGAGAATTGATGAGCAAAGATTACTATGACCTAATTTAAGATCTATGAGCAGATTGTGAACTGTCAAATGCTAACATCTAGCAGCATTACTTCTGAATTGTGGTGGTGATTTTCTCCTTTTGCAACTATAAATGAGAGGCGGCGATAGAAGGAAGGGAATGGTTCCAAGTTTTAGTTTCTTGTACTTAGGAAAAAGTTTCTTTAGTTTTCTGAAGTTATAGAACTATTTTCAAAACTAGAATTTCCAAACTGCTTTTCTCTGGCATGTTATATTGTTTAAGCTCAAACTATTATCAAATTGGCATCTGACCTCTATTTTAAAGTTCATTTGATATTTAAGCACAAACTATTTGGAACAAATCTTTGAGACTGTGCATGTATGACCTTTATCAAGTTTCCTTCTTTATGTTTTCGTTCTGAATGAAACACTATGTCAAGTTGAATTTAAACATTTTAAGTTGTTGATTTCCATGTTGTAGGTCTTTATCGTAGGATAATAACCTGTAGAAATTGGATTATGTCTTTGAAGTTCTATATTCTCTTGAAAATTTCTTATGTTTTCATATTATGCTATGAGAAGAGGGAGGGTTTATGCAATTTATGAATGTTTTTCTGTTAACCTTGGAAATATTTATTCTTGATTGGACCTTAATGAAAACTTCCTATTGGGAGATTTAAAAGACTACACTGTGCTTGTATTTAGTCTTTATTGTTCATTCTCTTCCCAACAATGAAGGGTTATGGTGTTCTATGTCTAATTTATCATTCATAGGAAATATTGGGTTTGAAATGTTGTAAAATATTTGGTGCATCACCATTTCTTTGTTTTATATTTGCATTTCCTTCTACCCTTTTCTCCAAAACTCAAAGAAGAGTCAACTTTCTATAAAAGTCTTGAAGGTATTCAGTGAGGCACAAATCAGTCCCCCACTCGCTAAATTTCCCATAAGACTATTAGAGAGGTGCAAGCTTTGATGATCAACAGATTTCACACCAACATTCATGGGAGAATACAAGATCATAAACAAAGATTCTAAAAAAGGGAAAAGAAAAAGTAGTAATGTCAACACAAAATTTGAAATCATCCACCTCAACCACTTTAGAACAAATGAAAACAAATTACACAAAAACTTTGATGAACTTAATTATGAGCAACCACTGAATCCAAAAGAGATGAGAAATATTTATGGAAAAGGTTATGAAATGATGAAACAACTTGGTTATAGTGGAAAAGGATGTGATGCTAGAGAATAAGGAATTTGTGTCCCTATAGAGCCTAACACACAAGAAACAACTAATGGTCTTGGCTATTGTTTGATAGAAATAAAAAAACCTTCACCTAGTATTAACACTACTACAAAATATTCTTCTAAGACAACTTTAATTATAGTGCATCCTGAAATGATAGACATCAATGCTCTTGATTATTATCCTTTGCAAGAAATGAAAAAAACAAAGAAATCTTAACTTAATGTCAATGTCGTCACACAAAACACTAATGATTTGAACTTGTTAGATTTTACACCCTCCTATAAAGGAGAGAACAAAACCTCACAATCTAAAGAGTCTTCCATAGGTATGACACCTTGTACTAAGCAAGAGATATCTTTGTGACAAAATAGTGAAACATCCTCTACTATCAGTCAAGAGGGTATATTGTCCAGACTCCTCCAAGATCATTTGATATCTCTCCCTCCAACAACATGAAAGAAATTTTACTAGAAAAACATTAATTTTTTGCATATCATAAAGTTCTTGGTCATTCTACTAATGAATGTAAGGCTAAAGTTGAGTAATGAAATTCAACATCTTAAGGATCATGGTGCTCTTCCTTGTGTTGAAGCACCTAGCTCCTCTAATTGATAATTATTTCATCCTATTTGTCTCATCTATGTCGTACACGAAGTGGGGGAAAGCGGTTAGGTAGCCTTGTCCTTGTATGTCACTTTTTGTTATCTCTTTTGGCTAGCTGACTACCTTTCATGTAAATATAAGAGAAAGCTTGGGATGTGGATGACATGCCTTAAGTTGGCTCGCATGTGACATAATTATTCATGATATTATTCGATTCAGAAACATATGACTTGGCATAAGGATTTCTGAATAACCTCTCATGTCTTCTTCTACTTTAAATCAATTGCTCACAATAATGGTGTTAGCAACAAATTTAAAGTGGGGGAATACATCGACACTTATGTTTCAATGTGCAATTTTCTTTCTTCTTGAAATGTGCCCTTTTCTTGGTGGTGTCATGGGGTTTGATTTCCTTCAAGAGCATGATATTTATTTGAATTGTCCTCTCTTGGAGAAATTAGGCACAATGTTCCCTAAGAAGAGACCTTGAATGAACTAAGAAAAATCATTTTGAACATACCTTACACTATTTTGCATTTACAATACTTGTTATATGGCCACCTCGCATAACACACCTTGCATGCCTATAGAGCTATCTTTTTTTTTCATGAGTTCCAAGCATACAAATTTTTTCTTTCCTCGTGAAGCTCAAAGTTTATTGTTTGTTCATGAGCTCCAAGAATACAAATTTTTTCTTTTCTAATGAAGCTTGAAGATCATTTTTTGCATGGCACCTTATGAAATTTATCAGGATACATAACTTTTGTATGGTTGGATAGGAAGCCGATTCGAGGCACGACTTTCCCTTAGCCACTCACATGTGTGTGTGTGTGTGAGCACATATCAACCATATGTGTCTCACCTTCTTGGATTACTCGCCCACCAGACAACCTGAAGTTTCATTTCCTCAGAGTGAGTGTGCATTTTTTGATAAACAACCTAGATTTGACCCACATCATGTTGGAAAAATGGTCGAAGCTTGATCCAACTCTTTTTATTTTTTCTTGTTTTGTTTTTCTTGCTTTTAGTTATTTACATTGCATGTTTGTATATCTTGATGTTACATATCAGATAGCTTGCATGTGTCCTTTTGTGCTTATGTTAGTTTGACATAGGATCTTGGATCTTCGGGGCTTGATTTCCTCCTCAATATTTGTTATCCTAGACCATCTACATTCATACACTTGGACCCCTCTTGAATGTCTACTTTATTGTGAGTTTGAAGCAAGTTCATCCTCTCACTAAAGTAGGTGCTAAATGTGGCAAAATAAAAAGTATGCCTTTTTCTTGCTTGTTTGGGCCCTCCTTGTTAACTAAACTTAATGGTGCCTTGATTTAGTGTTCTAATGTGTCTGACACATCCACATTAGGTCTTGGGCCCTTGTGAACTAATGAACTTAAAATGGTACCTTGATAAAGTGTTGTGAAGTGTTGTAACACACTTTCACACTTTTTTGAGGTTTTATTAATTAACTACACTTAATAAATCTCTTTTTAACCTTAATCATGCCTTATTTAAGGTGTTGTAAAGTGTTGTAACACACTTTCACACTTTTCTAGGGTTGTCATTAATTATTAGGATTCTTTATGCTTTAATTGGCCTTATTTTGCATCTATAAGCCTCATTTAATCCATCTTCTCAAGGATAAACCTGACACAAATCAACATCCAATCATAATTCATGTGTTTTCAGGTTGTATGGCCTAGATTTTGTGATCTAGAACTCATTCACCACCTTGGCCGAATGATTCCCACCTAGGTTTTTAGGTCTCGAACCTAGTTTCACACATTTCTAAGCATTTTTAAAAATGGTCCCATAAATTATGCCTAATGGGACTCATTCGCCACCTTGGGCGAACAATTTTTTTATGGTATTTTATCCTCCTAGATTTGATGTCGGCTTGTAGTGTTGTAATTTCTAGGAATTCTTGCATAATTGAGTATAAATACAAGTTTCTTTCACTCATTTTACACCTAGCAAGTTGAATGAGAATCCTTATAGAAAAGTTAAGTTCACAAGTGCATTCAAGTGTTTACAAGAGCATTCAAGAGCATTCAAGGGTAGATTCTTCATCATTTTTTGTAGCAATTCAAGATCCATTATCATGTCAAGATTATCAAGCATCAAAGATGTTATTGAGATAGTGTTGTGATGTTGCATTCAAGATCCAAGGTCAAGCATTTTTCTATACTTATCTTAATATCTAGATCTACATCCTTCATGGCTATTTCATGCTAGATTTCCAATTTGTATTAGAAAACATCATTCAAGGTATCATTATTCATGTTTTATGTTCTATGTTTCATGTTTCATGTCCTTATTTCTTTATCTCATCATTTGGTTTAATTACCTCAAAGGGGTTTGACTAAGGAAAATCCATATTCCCTAACAATCAACACTTTTTCTTTCTCTCTTTGTGTGTTTATAGATCTAGGTTTCTTGCAGCTTGAAGATCCATTAAAGATAAGATTACAAGCTTGCAGAAAGTGGTTGGAGTTGTCTCCCCATTTTCAAGGTTGTAATCTTCACTAAAAAGTTGCATTCAGCCCTGAAATCAGGGTTTTAGATCTAAAAACAAAGAGGAATAGAAAGAGAAGACATTAAAGACCAAATTCAGACTTTGAAGCTCTAGAAAACCCTAATTGGACTGATTCAACATTTCTAACAAATTATTCCTAGTTTAGGTCATTTTTTGGATTTTTACAATTCCGAATACCCATTTTCCAAATTCCTATTTTTAAACAGAAACCCAAATATGGGACTGATTCACCAAAATTGGTCAATGAGTCCTGGTAAGCCTAAATTTTAGGCCTCCATTCAAGCTCTCTTAGGTTTTTAGGTGCTCCTCTATACTTTCCTTTTTTTTGGTTCTAATTTATTTTCATTTATAGCTCATTTAGTGAATTTTCCTGCATCATTGAGTTCAATCATTAGATCTTGCATTCCATACATTTTTCCAAGTTGTATCTTGGTGGTGAACCCCTCATTAATATCTATACATACCCTAGGGAATCCCTATTACAAGATATCTTTCTCCTTTCCATTGAGATATCTAGGGTCATCCTTGAATGTGGTGTATAGAAAGCTTGTTGCCCTAGGTCATAAAACCCCCATGGTGACAATTTTCTATCTTACAAGCCCGAAGAAGCCTCCCAAGCAATGCAACAAGAAGTTTGAGCCTTCATGGTGAGAAATTTTACAAGGAGTGAGTAAGACCATTGCATTTATATTAAAGTTTTAAAAAATGGATTATTTATTATCTTGGTATTATATGTGATTATATTCTTGTAGAAAGCAAAAGTATTTTTGAGATCAATAGGTTAAAGGCTCATATGGCTAGGTCTTTTGATATGAAGGATCTAGGAGTAGCAAAAAAAAACTAGGCATGGGTATACAAATAGACAAAGAAGATGGTAAGCCTTAGTTATTGCAACTAAGAGTTTGTGGAAAAGATCCTCATAATATTCAGTATGATGAATGTGAAACTAGTAAATATCTCTTTAGCTTATCATTTTAAGTCTTCTTCAAGTTTATGTCTTATTAATAAAGAATAAAAAGATTGTATGTCTCGTGTACCATATGCCAATGCAATAGGAAGTTTAGTGTATGTGATGGTATGTAGAAGACTAGATATTTTACATGCAATTGGTGTTGTTAGTAGATAAATGGAAAATCCAACTAAACAAAATCGGGGGGCAATGAAATGGGTTCTTTGGTATCTTAAAGGTACAAGTAATTATTCTATCACATTTAAAGGTTGTAGTTGTTCAATTTGTGATTATGTTGATTCAAATTTTGTAGGTGATTTGGACAAAATGAGATCTACATCAGGTTATGTCTTTACTCTTGTAAGAGGACCTATTTTTTGAATGTCAAAGCTTCAAGAAATAATTTCATTATCCACTACTGAGGTAGATTATATGGTAGTCTCACATGCATGTTGTTGATCATCAAAGCTTGTGCCTCCCCAATAGTCTTATGGGAAATTTAGCGAGTGGGGGACTGATTTGCGCCTCACTGAATACCTCAAGGATTTTTATCGAAAGTTGACTCTTCTTTGAGTTTTGGAGAAAAGGGTAGAGAAAATGTAAACATAAAACATAAAAAGGGAGATGTGCCAAAGGTTTTACAACATTTAAAACCCAATCTTTCCAATGAATAATATTTTAGACATAGAACGTGACAACTCTTCATTGTTGGAAAGAGAACGAACAACAAAGGCTAACTTTAAGCACAATACAGTCTTTCAAATCTACCCACGGGAATTGTTCATTAAGGTCTGATCAAACATAAAGATTTCCAAGGTTAATAGAAAACATTCAAAAATTGCATAAACCATCCCTCTTCTTAAAACATAATATAACAAAACAACAACCTTTCAGAAAAATAGAGAAGTTCATAGACATAGTCCAGTTTTCATAGGTTATTATTCTACCATGTAATCCCACAACATGGAAATCAACTACTTAAACTATTTCAATTTAGCTTAACACAATGTTTCATTTTGAACAAAAACATAAAGAAAGAAGTTGATAAAGACCATAACACGCATAGTTTCAAGATTTCTTCTAAACGATTCATGCTTGAATATTAAATGAACTTTAAAACTAAGGTCGAATTCCAATCCGATAATAGTTTAAGCCTAAACAATATAACATGCAAGAGAATAGCATTTTTGCAAATTCTACTTCTAAAAATAGTTCTATAACTTCATAAAACTAAATAAACTTTTCCTTAAAAAAGGAATTGAAACTTGGAATTTTTTAGGAATTTTTTTTTTTTCATTCTATTGCCACCTCCCATTTATAGCTGAAAAGAGGAGAAGACTGCCACCACATTCCAAAAGTAATTGCTACCAAATGTTGGAATATGGTAGCTCATGATCTGATCATAGATCTTTAATTAGGTCATGGCAATCGTTTCTCATCAATTCTCAACTGCCACATTAATTTCCTTTAGATATTTAGCAAAGATTGTTATCTGAAAATGATCAAATCCTAGAAAATAGACTGGAAAAAGTATAGTTGACCAATCATGTGGCTCGGCAGCATTGACTAAAAAATTCCATCCTGAAAACCAAAAGGAAGCCAACAAGCTCTGACACGATCTAGAAGTAATTGCTTTATAAAAGCACAAACTACCCATATCGAAGAGATGACGTGTCAAGCAGGCAAGTATTCTCAAACTTAGTGAAAATCATCCTTGAGAAAAACTCTGTCGTGTTGACACATTTTCTAGTTCACTCCCAAAAGGAAGGGGATAAATGAAATTAGTGTAGCCACCATGTTTGGGAACCTTTCCGAACAACTTTATTTTGAGTGTGAACACATCCGAAACCAAAAACATATAAAATCTAAAATCAAAATGATTAAGGAAAAAAAAATTCATAGTTCTGGTGACTCATAGGGGGCCTTCGCTTGTGGAGGCATGAACCTAGACCTCGAGAACCTCTTGAAGTTTGAGGAAAGTGGAATGTTGCACCTCATAATCTGCATCAGTCAGTCAGAAAAGAGTTCGTATGAGCCTGTATGCTTGATCTAGTTTAAATACTTCCTTGAAAGAAAAAAACTCCCCATTTTGCATAAACCGCCCCAAGATGATAATATAGACGAGAACAAGGTAAGGTCTCATGCTCGATTCCATCAATGATGTGCATTGCACTTGAACTTGGAAGTTCTATAGAAGTCTAGACCTTATGTCTGATTGCATCTATAACTTTTCAAGTGATAGCACATCTCCATCACGGTGAGAAAGAGGGGGTAACCAAATGCTACTTAGGACACTAAAATCCTTCTTGATTTCATGACCCTCTTGTTGAACACCATTTGACATTCCTTGCCACCTTTACGCAATCTTGTGAGTTGATCTCATTTGCTTTGATGGAGGTGACTCTTCAATTGGGAATCCTTGTACCTTTTAGGGCAACGTGGTAGCCACACACAACTTGGAAATAATTTTTTTGTGGTTCCACCACTTGGGAACACATATACACTTAAAATTGGTCGGCTTCTTCAACATTGGGAGGACCATCCAACCTCTTGTCTGTGGTAGCTCCTAATTGAACTAACCTTCTTTTGCTCTTGCATTCCCTGCTCCTCCATTTAGGTACCTTTCTATGAGACCATTAGTTTTATAAAGGAAAAAGCGGGTTTTATAGGAACTTCGAAACCACAAAGTTTACAACAAAATATAGGAAAGGACAAAAAAGTCCTCTGAATTAAACAGGTTGCAAAGAAAGAAAAACCCTGAAGAAATAGTAGCTAGCCAAAAAAAGCCAGAAAGGGCCACCAAAAATCCAGTCGAGGCGTAGACCAAAAAACCAGCAGCAACTAATCCAGAGTCTTCAGAACTTTCTCAGTCTCGGCCTCCAGATCCTGCATATCCTGGGCTCCCTTCTTGAAAGTTTGAGTCATCTATGGCATAGGGGGAGCCTTCCTTTTTAGATTAGCCCTGGTTTTCTTCGAAATCCCTATGTCCTCTTCCTGGTTTTTATCATTTACTTCTTCCAAATCAACAACCAAGGACCCTTGTTGAGCTTTATCTAGTTTTTCAGTCATTGTGTTGATAATGATAGAATTATGTCTTGCCATTCTATTATTTTTTTTAGTGATTATCTTCACAACATTTTTTATTTTTTCAAAGTCAATTTCTATCCTTTTGTCCTTACCCGCATTGTCCTAGATCTCCTTACTAGCAGTGTTCTCATTACGCTCTTCATCCTTCTTGCACAATGCAGAAACCTTAGCTTCCACTTCTTCCAATTTATTGTGGAGGACCCAGTTTTTTATTTTCAGGTCATTAATTTTATGAAAGACCCATTTTGACATTCTAAAGTGGTCCACGACATTATTCCTAGCTATGCCCAGAAAATTAGCTGTAGGTTCCCTATCAAGATTAAGGCAATTTTTAGCAGGGTCAGAGGCTCTAGGGGACCTTGTTCTATCATCTATGTCCGTTGACGAGATAGAAGACTCAGAAGCATTTTTATTTACACTGGTTTCCTCATAATCAGGAGTATCTTCAGAGTAAGGAACAAGGATTTTAATAGGGGATTTCTTTTTGGTGCCTTTGGCTTTGGGGGTAGAACTTCCAGGCTCAAAAGCAAGGAAAACTTTAACAGGCTAGGGATTATGGACTTGGGTTTTCTTGCCAATCTAGACAATGCGAGGGTCCAGAACCGTCCTTAACAGACTCAAATTAGGTTTATTCCCCGAACAACTAGTTTTAGAGTCATCATCCTCAGAAGCCAAAGAGGCATCCGGGTTAGCAAGGACCGACATTTTTTGGAAATGTTAAAAAATTAATCTTGCTCCAGGCTTGTTATGTAATATAGGATATCTTTTCTGAGTTTTCTTATGGTCTTCTAGGCTGTTTCTTAAGGAACAAAGTAAGTGGTAGGGGAGAGGAAACCGACCTTATATTGAACAAGGAAAAATGGTAGCCATAGACCCTAGTATTTGTTTCTATGAGACCATTACTTAGTTTAGAGTTCAACCTTCTGATTTCTTATTTTGAATTTTCTTCTTTCACCTGGGCCTTCTATAGATCATTAGAATATTGAGATCGAACACCATCCAACTCTCTTTTTATGTTTTCTTGAGCATTTTGGTACTCTACATTTGTCTAGCACTCAGTAGCAAGCTCAACTTTTGACTTTTCAATTTCAGCATACAACTGACTCTATTAATCTTGGGCCTCCTCAAGAAACTTAGATGTTTCTCCTTGCTGATTTTATATTTTCCTTATATGGGCCATCTCAACATCTCTGGCCTTGATTTTAGTATGTAGCTTGTTCACAGTTTTCTTTACATTTATCAGCTCTACCTCGCCCTTCTTCAACTTTCTATCCAGTTTATCATAATCTACATATACCACCTTCTAGGTGGCCTTAGCTAGGACCACTTTGTCATGCGGGTGAGTTTCATTCAAATACAGGCCCATGGCTCTGATGTCGTAATCCTCCATCTGTATTTGTCCCTCAGGCTTGCATATGAGTGGCTTCATGGTAGTGATCAATAGAGATTTTTTCTCTTTATTGAAGCAAGCTTCAATCTTCTTGGTAGTCGGCAATGTGACGTTCTTTAATAGTCATTTTTTCTTTCTGACCTATCAAGCTTGCTTGGTTGCAATGAAGTACTGTTGGAGACTCTAAGGGGTATCAATACTTTTTGTTGCAATGGAAGCACCAAGAGGGAGACCAAAAAGAGTTATAGAAGGAGAAACCTCAAACGTATGAGCATGTGGGGAAGAAAAAGGGAACATTATCATGGAAAAATGTGGGATACCAAATTGAGATTAGGCAAGGGAAAAACCAATCAAGGCTAAAAGAGAAACAGGTGGAAGGAGAAATGTTTTCCCAGAAGTGGATGGACTAGGAGTGATGAGCAACATGGATGTTTCAACTCTTTCAATGGGGACCCTTGATAGGGTGATTATAGAATCAATAGCAGCCAAGGAGGATGTTTCTCATTCAGAGTGTGAGGTTGCTTTAGAAGTTTCACTAAAAATGGTAGGGGGTGTATTCAAGATTAAAAGCTCAAGGTCTAAGGATGGAGGATTCCTTTCCATGGATGGGGGAAAAGGAGTAACCAAAGATGCAGATGTAGGAGGAAGAGAGGGAGTAAAACTTACCTGGGTCACAGTGGTCGAAACACCTTGTAGAATAGAATCCACTTATTCTTCTCCTCGGGCTGATTCATTGGGTGCACCTAGATCCTAGACTCGTCTTCTCTTTGCACAACTGAAACTGGTACATTCCAATCCTTTTCCGGCCAATCCCTCTAAAACTTGGCCTTCAATAACCATGATGGACCATCTTGGGGACCATTGAGTCCTTTTCCCTTTGCTTCGAGCACTGGTGGAGGACGTGACTTGTGAGTCCCTTTCTCTAGAGCCTCTCCAACTATTGGATTCCTGAGGATGAGGAATATGATGTAGGAGCTACTCTTCTTCAATCTCATGACTTGTCTCTAGATTTCTCTTTTCAGTGTCGACCTCTTCATTGTAAATTTCCTCAAACCTTTCATGTGGCTAAAAATCTCTAAACAGGGCATTGGGGCATTTCATCTCTTTTTGAAACCTCCAGAAGTCTTCTTTCTTTCCAACCACCCTTTGTGCTTCAACTATGTGTTGATGTATCTCCCCATCGGAAGGCTCCTTTGATACTCTGCCTACGGTACATAGAAATTTAGCCATTTTGGTTGTTTGAGTGGAATATGGGTAATTGTCAATGTATACTTTTGGCCTTTCCTGAGTTGGATTCCTCCTCCTCTCAAAATACTCTTGGCTCTCATGTTTCAAAGTGAAATGTTTTGTTGGATAGTAATCCCATGTGTCACAAATGAAGACCAAGCCTAGGGCTTCTAGTAGGTTCCTAAGCTCACCCTCGGCCTTCCACTTTCCTAGTGTCACCTGACTATTACAAATTGTGAATGGCAATGCGTATATATTTGTCTTATTTCTTCTAGCACCATAGGAATTGTCAGAAAGGGTTTCCTAACGGCATGCCTCCAATGCAAAAACCCTATCTGTTACAAATTTGGGGAGTCTAAAAGGCTCCCTGACAAAAACATGAAATATGATAAATGTAAATTCCTCTCCAAAGAAATAATCCATTGGGGTCGGTGGAGTGTTCATCCATTGTACGAACTTAGGAGATAAATGGCCCATAGGGCATGGCAACAAATCTTGAAGCACTATCCTTAGAAAATGATCTAAAAACCAGTAGTAATCCCCCATTTTTGAAAGCACATGAGTCCATACAAAAATTGGTTGAATGCAGCCTTTAGCATCAAACCTACACACTGGAAAACTTCTCCCGACCAACTCATAATTTTTATGCAAAATTAAGTTGACCAAGAAAGAGGATTACTTGAATTTATACTCAATAATGTAGTTCTTCAATTGTTCTAGCATTGCTCTAGCTATTTCATCAGCAAACTCATAATATGGTTGAATCTTCTCCTTTTTGAGCATATAAGCTAGGATCATCTGGAAGGGATGGACCTCCTCATCACTATCAAGGTTGTAAATCTAGGCCAGCATTGAGAAAATAGTCTGTGTGTCTTTCTTAAAATTTTTGCAACTAGGGGAAAGGGAAAGTGGTCTCTCACCAGTCTTTCCTTCATCTCACCTTCATAAAAGCTTTCCTTCTCAGTTCTTTCCTCATAGGATATTTCCATTGTCTCTTCATCAAAACGTTCAATGCCCCAAGTGGTAGGGATACACAACATATCATATACAACTTTAGTAGAAATTGTAACTTTTATCTTGTTACCCTCAATGGCTCCTATCTTTTTGTCGAATTTTTTGGCACATGCATCCACCAGCTCTGGGCATGGGTGTACAACAAGAAACATGAATTGTGGCAGAGCACAATTCTAGAGTCGAGATGCAAAACCTTTAGATGACCCATGATCTATCATTCTTTGAAAATCCCCCTCCCTAAGGCTTTTAGTGTTAGATGTTAACTTGGGGTCACAAATTTTGTCAGCGGCATCCAGCACCGCCTCTCTCCTAATACATCTGTTTGGTTGTACCTTTTAACAAAATTCCAA
>VDFB02344130.1:0-11930 GCA_007258455.2 Sequoia sempervirens
CATATTACTTGAATCAAATCTAATAAAGTTTGACTTTATTGCATACTTGTTATAAATATCTCACATGAACCAATGAAATTCAATGTGCCTCTATCTACCCTTGAAATTAATGTTTAAAGGCTTGTTGAGATGAAAAGTAATGTTGATTCCTTACCTAATGGAAACAAACAAAGTCATACATATAAAAATCAAACACAATTCAATTTCTATTAAAAATTTTACATATCCATTTTTGTTGATTTTTTGGATCCTAGATTTGAGATGCACAATGTTAAAGGAGATCCCATGACACATTCAAGGGGTTCTTTAGTGCTACATATTTGGATTTTTGTGTATGATGATACAAGTTATTGGCTAAGTTCTTCCCATGAAATTTAATAGTATTATCTTCCATTTGGGTCAATTTTAATATTGAACACAATGCAAATATTGGGAATGTTAGGATTGAAGTTTATTATTTTGTAGATTTTTGATCAGAAACAAGGATCTACAAAGTATATACATTCTTAACATTTGCATGTGCAAGTGAGATGAATGCTAAGAACCAAAGTTGTTAGAGGCTACCACACTAATTATGGATCTTCTTAATGCTTCATCTACATCATCCTACCCCTTGTAAATTTGAAAGAAAAATTATTTCCAAAAGGATAGTAAAAATAATGGAAATGACCATTGTACAAACTATACATTATAAATGTTTCTAATATAATTATAAGTCTAAAGCCTCCAACTTTTTCCTTTGTAAAATGTGCTTCAAAATCTCTACTTAGTGCTTGCATGATTACACTCTCCTACTAGACCATTAGATAACCCAAAGTTATTCCCAAAAGATATAATGAGAAAGAATTTTGTTATTAAATTGTAGAGTTAATTGTAATTATACTCAACATTTTATGGGATTAAGGAATAATTGATTAAGGATTTGATTAAAAAAAAAAAAAAAGGTTGAGGGGGTTAATATTGGGGTCAATCCTTCAATTGTTCCTCCAAATGAAAATTTAAATATTTTACACTAAATAAATCTAATAAAATGGTTTTATATGAGGGTCATGAGATTGAGGTACATATACATGTTGACGAGCTTGAAATCATTGATTCAACTATGTATGTGAGGAATGATAATTTGTTAGTATTAATAAAAATTATAAGGGTACTTATTCTTCTTCTTATGTACTAGTGATTGACTTTTATATAAATTTCTATGGACTAACTAGTATTCAAACTTAGGACCTCCCATTTGGTGTTAGGATGCTCTACTATTGAGCTAATGGCTCACATTGTGATGAGTCTTTTTATGGCTTAGGTGTGTATCATTTCTCCAACACACTCCCTTTAACCACAACATAGGTGTCAAATGCACCTAGCTTGGCTCTAATACCATACAAGAATACCAATTATGAGGACCTCCTATAAAAATATGACATGAAAAACCGTCAACAATATTTAAAAGATAATCCATAGTCTATCTTATTATTTATGCATATTTTCTAGGACCACCTATGCCCAAAACACAAAATAGTTTTTGTAAATACACCAATTAGATCTTATAAAATGCATTACTTATATCAAATTATATGGTAAATTAAATATAATTAATGATTACTTTTTCTTTTAGTATGAAAGAGGTTAAATTCCAATATATGTTCTAGTGGGCTTGATTGAGTGACAAGGTGGAGTGATTGTTGTAATGAAGAACTTGCTAGGAAAGCTAACCAAGTTAAAATGTACACCTATACATACATCATTGTGGTAATATAGACCTATGTCATAAAACACAATTGAATCCTATTAATTCCAAAGTATTTTAGCAAAGAAGAGATAGAGGAATTTCCAACATGAGGCATAATTCAATCATAATATAATAAAACCATTAATCCATAGTTCTATGTATAAATGGACTGTTGTAGAGGAAAAGATACACATTTAATTTGTAAGGCATAACTCAACAATATGAAAACATATAGTAGAATATTGTACATTATTCTCAGGGTTTTTTCTTATTTGTGAGAAATGCAAACCTTCCATGCTAATTTTCTCTAAAACACACAAATATAGGGGGCAGTGTAATATCCCACCCTTTCCTAAATTTTTCCATAGCTAGTGATATGATAATATCCCAACAACTCTATGAATTTTAAAATTGAATGTTATGGACTATATTAAAATTATTTTGTGGACTAATAAACTAAAGAATATTCTTGATAGTTAATTACACGTCTCTTGAGAAAAACAATGATTTAATATCTTATGAGTATTAAATTAGATTATGAGTATAATTTAAAGAATTGTAGTCATGATTTTGTAATTGTCATGTAATAGACATAAATATCATTCCTTTTGTTGGTAAAACTACATATTTAGAGTAATATTATGAAGGTTAAATTTAAATGGTTTATCTAGCACTCAAATAATCATTCTAGACTAATATTTGATTTAAAATTTCTTTTACAATGATTATTGAGTATATTTAATAAAAAATACTTGATATTCCCACCAAGTTATTAAGGACCTGCAAATCAACTATTGACATGGACTAAACTATTGCAAACAAGGTAAATATATATAGTAGGAGTATCAACTAATGGTGAGGCACTTTAAGTCTAATCAAACATACAATATACCAAATAATATTAATGAAATAGTGGAGAAAATAAATAAATATTCAAACCTCATGAACACTAGAATTACAATATGGAGAAACCCTTTCCAAAAATCCCACTACTAAAGAGATATGAAACTTTTATTAATATTCATAACAAGATTATAACAATCCAATCCACTCAATCTTCTTTAGTCTAATGTTTTGGCTATTTCTACATAACACTATTTAAACCTTATGTCATACATTAAATTATATATAGAGCAAGGGAAACAAGAAATGATCAATTAATTTATGTAATGAGTGGAAAAAAATCATGGTCCACAAGAAAAGAACCCATGCCCCACTATGCATTGGAACATGTACACAAAATATAAACGAACTAATGATATAGGACCTTAAATCCCATAACCTTGATAGTAACCACTCCCAATACTAGTGCTTTATGATGAAGATGTCAACTACAATAAGTCTCATCTATTATGAAAAGATGCTCCACTCTTCCCAATGTAACTCCTAGTACAATAATCATCACGATCTCCTTATTTAATTTTATTATAATAATATCTTGAGCCCATTGCTTACCTTTTCATTTTTTTTCACATATCACACTATAAAATTTTGGAGCTCATTTTCACTTTGCGAGAGTCTCTCGAGGGTTTTAATGGTGTCCAAATTGATATTTTTTAGCTTAATGCATCAAGCTCATTAATATTTTTAATTTTAAGAAAATATTAAAATCAAAGCTCTAGACTGTAATTTATGCCCTTTAGAAAGAATTTAGAAAAAAACATTAAAGATAAGATTTTAAGTGAATGGAACACTAATCCCAACTTACACCAACCAAGTACAAATGGGTATTTAGCTTCATGGAGATTCATTCATGGTTGGTGATGGTGCATGAGTAGGCTAATAGAGGAAGAAAGACCATATGTTCATTAAGAAGAAATTGGGAGAAAAAATAAGCTAAGTTTAAATTTGTAATGATACGAGGATCTTGATTGAATTATATATATATAGTTCATATGAGAACCAAGGATAACATACTAGAGTAAATAAGCTTCGATAATAAAGGAATCTTGTAAGTATGGGGAAGAAAAATATATCAAACTAAATGCACTACCAAAAGATAGATCAATTGGGATTTTTTTATAGGAAAGTGTGATATTTAATTGAAATCCTAATGTATTAATGTTGTATCTTCAACAATCTTGGAATGAGTACTTGGATGCCTATGTTGTCAAAAGATATTATTATTTTACTATTAATTCTCCTCATGTTGAAATTTCCATGAACTAGTTAGGATGCAAATCTCCACCACTAAGCTACCCACCCACTTTATGACAAGTCAATTTACGATTTAGGTATGCTAATTTTTTTGACACCTTTTTCACATTGTGAGATATTACCAAATAATTATAATGGTCATTTGGTTTTGTGTGGATCATGAACCATGTAAGGGTGTGTTTATTGATCTTACTCACCAATAAAATGTATGCATTGAATAATTTTTGTTTTATCATCATTTTATCAACAAGCATATGCATATTTGAGGGTTTATTTAAAATTGACTAATGATATGTTGATTGAAACTATATGATACATTATTTTACCTTAATTTTTTGGTCTAAAAGATGAGGGAAGTTCTTATTCTATGTCATATTCTTTCTTCTTTAGATGTATCTCATATTTTATTTGGGTATCCATGGATAAAGCAATATCAAGCAACATCATCTATGTCATGCCATCAAGGTATCAAATATGTTTGAACACTAGTAAAGAGGTTACAATTGCAAGAGATCCGTATATGCCTTTATTTTAGATTAAGTCATTTAACCTTAAATAATTTTAAGAACATACATAAGGATCCTCTATATAAGTGCAAGGATTCTTTGCCTAATTTGTAAATTTTCAAAAGGAATAACAATGGTGGGAAAAATCAAGACAAGATGCAACAATTCTAGAATAACTCCTAAAGGGTTTGCTACCATTAGAGCCAAAGTAGGTTATATGTAGGTTTTATATTATAAAATGATTCAAGAATCTATAAGGCCAAAAGAACCATACATTGCAAACTTTAGTTTAGAAGCATAAGGGATTGATATTTTCATTCCTAAACATGGTTTTCATAAAAAAAATTACTCATGTAGCAAGCACACTATAGAATTCACAAAGAAGGTTAGGGTTTTTAGCTTCATTTGTTATATGGAGATATTTTATTGTAATGTACATAATCAATGATATGATTCTTGATTTTTTATAAGATTTAATATTATAACACCTTAACAAATCAAGCTATGACTTTCATGGTTCACTCCTACATGTATGAAATTTGCATTTTCATCTACAAGTTTGGTCCTAAATTTGTAGTTTTAAAATTATTTTGTGACCTTGACCCCTACACTTCTAGTCTTTAGGAATTTATTTATCTCCATTTTTTAGACTATGTTGAGAGCCATTATAATGTTTTTTTGCACTAACTTTCGGAGGAAACTCGTTTTTCCTTACTCAAACCCTTGGATTATGCAAAACGGGGAAGCAAAATACTATATTAAAAATGCTTTAAAAACTTTCAAACAATCAAACAAGTGTAATTTGAATTCAACAAATTTAAAAAAATTTGCATATAGGGTTTCGAAATTAAACAAATACATGCATTTTGAACTCTAAAAAAATGGAATTTTAAATACCTCGTGCTCAATAGTGGTCGATACGCGAATTGCAATGATGAAGTTTGAAGAGAGGACCCGAAATTTTGCTTTCACCGGTGAGAAATTTTGTTGGGTCGCCGTTCGGATTATGTTCGCCACGCGTAGGGACAGTGACTGACTGGTAAATTCACAGTAAAAATGTGAAAGTGAAAGCATTTTTTTGGTTTTGTCATATTCAGGGGGTTCGGCCGAACCCAGGTTCGACCGAACCCCCTTAAATATTGTTTTTTATTAGGCTCATGACTGGTTCGGCCGAACCCATTTGATATGAAGAGTGGTACTTCAAAATTTCCTTCCTTCAAAAAGTGTAAATCCATTTATGTATTTCACCCAAAGTATTGAAAAAAGGCCTCCAAAAAGGCTGAATAACACATTACATGCAGAAACAGCAACTTTAAAACATTAAGAAACTGCAGAATTACGTTCTCTTTATTTGAAATGAAACTCTTTTCAAATGTGTGTGATCTATGTGAAAAGAGAATCTCTAGAGTGAGTTGGTTCTCTGAATGATGGATCCTATTCTAAGTAATTTTCTGGGAAAAGGGATAGAGGAAATGAGATAAATTAAAACCTATGACTTAAGGGACTTTTAGAATTGATAATGATTTAATGATGATTCTGATATTCTTTAATGATGATTCTGATATTCTTCTCACAAACAGCTTCCAGAAATCAACAATATCTCACAACCTCTCATGAACAATCAACACATAAATAATTTGTATGAAGATTTGAGTTTAAACACAACATGCAACCTGTATCTAATGAAATTTCTGCACTAAAATTGCAACTCTAGGACATGATAAGGATTTTTCAAGCATAAATCACAATACAACATCAAACTAAAACTACAAAAAGCACAAAATTGAGAAGTAGGAATGCTGCTTCTATTCAACTGTAGGAGTATGCCCAAAATGTAAAACTAAGTACAAAGGAAGTTTACAAGCTCAAAAATGTGTATGAGCAAGAAACTAAAATATGAACTCCCTAGAAAAACTAAGTTTTCTTCAAGATATATCTCCAAAACCCTAATCCAAGCTCAATAAGAAAGCTCAAGGAAAGGTATCAAAAACTGCCTCAAAAGTCTGCACAAAAGTGAAAAAAACACACTTTTTGCAGATACATACTGAAAAGCCTCTCAAAATAGCCCAAATCTACTTTTAGAGAAAAAAAACACGTTATCTCTACAGCAGGAATCTCAAATCTGACCCAAGGAAAAAGCAAGAAATTTGCTAAAAAAAGCGAAGAATTAAAGCAATTTATAAAATATCGCTTTAATCCTGCTTTACATGGCTTGCAGATTTTATATCCTCACAATTAGATTTATTTTTTTGCATTTAAAGATTTTGGAAATCTCTTGCAATAATACAACTTATCTCTCCAATACAATCTTGATTTTCTTAAAAAATCATAAAATATAAGATGCATCTCCTATCCATATCCTAATTGATTTCTTAAAAATCAATCTGAAAACAAAATAAACACTAAGTCATAAGTGCAATGATTTTACAATTTTTATTGATTTCCCACAAAATCAATTAAAATCAAGGATATTTATCACTATCCATTTCTTACTAAGGCACTATTAATCACAAATCCCTAAAGTCTATAGCCACTTACATTGCCAAAAATTTAATCAAATAAGCCTAAGGACTTAGGAAAATGGCACCACCATATTCACAAGGCTCGACCTAGGCATTGAAAATTGGCCACATGACACATTCAACTTGGAACATTTGATAATTAATGTGAAATAAAATAGGCCCCAAGTTCAAGCAAGGTCAACATGGAAAAAACAAGGGAAAACCCTAAATCGCTTCATTTCATCTTTGTGACTCTTGGGAAAAATGCTCTGCAAGTAGTGCTGCCATGAGAAGGTTAGGGTTTCAACTTTGAGACTTGATTCAAGCTCACTCATCTTCGATTTTGATCACATTCGGCCTCTACTTCTTAATGGTAAGCTCGTATGTCATTTACTTGATTCCACTCATTCTTGGCTTCTTTGATGAGAATGAAGGCCTCACTGGCCGTGGCTATATCATACTTCTAATGCATTTTTTTCATCTCTGTACTCTTCTCCTCACTGGCCGCCAACATATGAGATAGGATTCCATTTTTTGAAGAAGAATTGAGCTCCATGTTGGCTAGTATTGTCAAATCTCCATGTTCTCTGATGGTAAGAATTCTTTGAGAGTTTCCTATGAGTTCTCTATGAGTTCTTGCTTCATTTTCCACATAAATTTCTTAGCTTTGGCCGTGGCATAAACACAATTTCTAATGTATTTTGGTGATTCAACATTTTTTGTGTTGATGCCATGTCATTGGCCACCATACTTGAGCTCGACTTTGAATTTTGAAAGCTCTGTGAGCTCGATTGAGGGTTATGTATTCTTCTACAGGCAACAATGGCAAGCCTTCTACTCCCTGTTATTTTCATTCCAGTAAAAGAAAGCTTACGAAGCTTCCCATTTCTGCAAAAGGTTGATTTGTAATTCCATAGCCATATGCAGGCTGCGCCATTACATGCTCTTATCAGGCATTTTGAGACTAATCTTGGCTCAACCCATGATGGTTTTCTACTCCTTTTGCATTTTCTTCTGTGATCCATGTCTAAACCCTTACATGGGTAAACTGTATTTTGAAGAACATGCTTATCTAGATGCATTTCTTATTATATTCAAGCTCGACTATGAGAGCACTGAATAAATATTTTTCCTAAAAAAACTCCACCTGGGTATATGATATTCTGAAGAACACACATTTTTATTGCCTTTCTGTTGAAAACCCTCACATGGGTATCTTGAAAATAGTACGAAATCTGTATATTTTGATATTCAAAACCCCAATGTGGGTATTCTAGAAATCATGGCAAATCTACATTCTGAGTAAAAATCCGCATCTAGGAATTTATAAAAACTTGAAAGAATCTTCTCATTTCTATATTTTGTCAAGAACCCATGTGGGTGTTCATGAAAATGAAACTATTTTCTTTTTAAATTTCAAAACCACAATGTAGGTATTCTGAAAATTAAAGAAATTTTTCTTTTAAGGAGAATAATGTGTATTCTAGGTCTCTCCAAAATTCGAGCTCGAACCCTTCATTGCATTTCATTTGTATTCTAAATTCTGTAAAAACCCCTATATGGGTAAATGTTACTTTGAAGAAAACTACACTTCTGAAACAAAAAAAATCATATGGGTACTTGTGATTTATGTATTTAGCTCCAAACCCAATGTGGGTATTTGACATACTCAAAATTGTAAATCTGTAGCGTTATTTTATCTTTGTGACACCATATGCTTTCTTCCTTCTATTAAGACAAACTTTTATAAGCTTTGCACTGTGCAAAAAGATACTTCCCTTGTATGAAAACACAATCTGCTTTCTGCATAAGACATCTCCATTGATTCTGAAAGAGGAAACTCTATAGCTTTGAATGATAAACAACATAACACTTCAAATCCCTATTGTATTCCTCTTGGGACAACAAACTAAGCCTTTAGGAAGAATGAAAAACATGTGTTGATACCTTTCATTCCTGAAGGTGGCTAGTGTGATTTCACTTTACTCTCACCTTCCTATGATCAAAAGCTTTTAGGCCTACTATTTTAAGAGAATGACCACCTCATCTTTCACTATATAATTGATTGCTCGTAGGGTCAAAACTCATGCAATGTAAGCAAGCAAAAAGATTACATTTTGAATCTCTATAATCCACACACTTCCTATACTTCCCTTCAGTATTCTTGGTGGGTTAATGTCTTCTATCTGGCACTCTTCATGCATTTTTATGCTCCATTTAATAAAAATTGTACCATGCACTTGCTCTCTTCTCAAATGAAAATATGAAACAATGCTCCTTGTTGAGGCATAATGTATGCATGTTCACTATCATTGCTTAAAGATAAAATACTACTGTAATATCATGAAACAAGATGCATAACAACACCCATGACAGAAAAATGCAAACTGTACAACAATACCTATGATTTGCAATTATGAAAATGATGTATTCCAGTTCAATTGATTGAGCTCATTTAAACATACTGTTCACCTGTAGCTTTTAGGAAGCATACTCGATTGTTATGAGTGAACAGTTGGCTTAATAACTTGATGGATGAACTTTGTTTTATTCTTACAGTTGTATATTTCCTTTCTTGATGAACATGATGATTGCACTCCTTTTCTCAGTACCATCTGTAATGTATAAGGGGTAGCATGTTGAGCTCTACCCTTGTGGGAGCCCATTTTTTCCCACATGCTTGGTCTTCAAAAGATAATAAGCTACATGATTTTTCCTATACCTGCACAAGGAAACAAATGATGTTAGCATAAAAACAATGTATGATGGTGATGCTTTCTCTTTTCAGTTCATGTTTCTGCTCTTTCCTTTAGTTGATTCCATGCATTTCGAAGAGTGAATTATATGTCTATTGGTAGAGCTTGTAGTATAACTCATATTCGAAGCTCTTAATTGACACCCCTCTTAATCTCTTGCAGGCACACCCAGGAGCAGAAGCAAGATGGAGCAAGCAACAAGCATATCAATGGAAGATGCAAAATTAGGAAATGATGGATATGTCTTCTACTATCTACTTTCATTTCTTTTACCTTCAGTTGTATAGTTTACTTTCCGTAATGAATGGAATTAGCTAAAACCATGGCTTGTGTGGATAGTAAATTTCTTCTTTCATTTCCATTCTGAAAGAAATGCATTGAAATGCAATGTTGTACTTGTCATTTGTATTCTTGCAATCAAATGAAAATATTGTAATGTGAATCATTTTATGAAGTAAATGAAACAAGTGTGAAAATGCAAGAAATTTGTGCATTTTCCCTGCACCACATTTAGCCAGCACTTTGAGTGAGAGGATGGGGAAATTTCTTCAAGAGCTCACACTAAAGAAGTAGCCAACCACACAATCAGAGGGTTCCAAATGTACAAATTCTAGTAGATGGGATGATAGCCAAGAAAGTGGCCCAAGCCCCTATGAAGTCCAAGATCTATGAAAGAAACCAACATAGGAACAAAGGAACACACTTGCAGATGATATATGAATCCATAACCATATCACAAACATACACAATCAAAGATAGAAAAAAGGAAAATGAAAAATGAAAAATGCAATGGATCAAGCTTCAACTAGCCATCCAATGCATTGTGGACTAGGTCTAGGTTGTTTTAGAAAAAAGTTTTACAAATTAGATATATTTATCACTATGCCAAATAAAATGCATGCTCGAGGCTAGTAGGCCAGTTGTCCACTGGAGTGAGCCCTAAGAGATCCATATCAAGTTATACCCCCATGACTAATATAAAGGACAAAACGCATGCTCACAAGGGCTGCTGAAGCTAGGTGTTCACTAGGTGAGCCCCAGGGGACCATATCAAAGCCATACCTCCATGAATTTAATAAGGTACAAAAGCATGACACAACAAGAGAAAGAGGGATGTTGGCTAGGGATTTTTGTAGTTTCTACAAGTATCATCTTAGGAACATTGTGTAACATCTCAAGAGAGGAGGAAAAATGCAAAGGTATTATCTTAGAGACATTGTACTTAAATGTGTTTCCAAGAGAGAGACAAGTCAAAGAAATATCACGCTCTCAGAGGAAATAAAACCCAATGACACCACCAAGAAAGGAACGCATCACAAGAAGAAAGAAAATCACACAATGGAAACATGAGTGTCAATGTATGCCCCCACTTTAAAGTAGTTGATCATAACATCATTATTGTGAGCAATTTATTTAAAGTGGAAGAAGACATGAGAGCTTACTCAAAAATCCCTATGCCAAGTCATATGTTTACAATAAGCTACGTCATGAGAAGGGAAGGGGTTGTCCCCAAAATGTATAACTCAATACGTCACATGTGAGCCAACTTAAGGCATGTCGTCCACATCCCAAGACTGCTCTTACATATACATGGAAGGCGGTCAAGTAGCCAGAAGAGACAATGACAAGTGACATACGATGACAAGGCTAACTAACCCCTTACCCCCACTTAGTACAAGACAAGGATGAGCCGAATAGGATGAAAATAAGTATCAATTAGAGAAACTAGGTGCTTACAAATAAGAGAGAGCACCACACTCCTTAAGATGTTGAATTTTATCACTTAAAGCCTTACATTCATTAGTAGCATGACCATGAACTCTATGATATGCATAAAATGAATTCTTGTAGTAAAATTTCTTTCGTGGTCTTGGAGGGAGGATATCAAAAGATCTTGGAGGAGTCTCGAAAAGATACCATCTTGATCAATGGTAGATATTTCTTTATTTTGTGACAAACATATCTCTTTCTTAGCACAAGGTATCATACCTACACAAGACTACTTAGATTACAAGATTTTGTTCTCTTCTTAAAGGAAGGTGTAAAATCTGTCGAATTCAAATTGTAAGTGTTTTGCATGATGACATTAATGTTAAGTGGGGTCTTCTTTGTTTCTTTCAAAGGGTAACAATCAAGACTACTAGTGTCTATCAATTCAAGATGCACTATTGTTAAAGTCGGCTTAGAAGAATCTTTTGTAATAATGTTGATATTGAGTGAAGGCTTGTTTATTTCTTTTGAGGGATAATAACCAAGACATGAGTTGTTTCTTGTGTGTGAG
>VDFB02344131.1:0-19137 GCA_007258455.2 Sequoia sempervirens
AAGATTTATGCTAAGTCTGAAAGTCGGGATAGAAAGGTGCACATGTCACATCAGAATGATCGTGAGCTTGATAAAGATACCTTGGCAGATGAGGAGTTAAGGGTAGAGTCCCATAATACTTCCCTTGACTTGCATGTAATAGGAAGTGATGATGATCAGCTCGGTGAAAAGAACATCACAGTCTTGAGTCCTAATAAGGATTCAACCTATGAAGGTCTTGAAGCTAAGGGCTTCACAGAAGATTTCAGTAGGACTGTTGTATGGGATGAGTTTGCTGAAGAAGAGCAAGTAGAAGGAAATACTGTTGGTGCCTTTGAATCAGCCCATGACCATTGCCAAAGTGATAATGTTGGTAATGATTCCAACAGGATTGTACCACCTCGTGTTGAAGATTTGGTGATGGATAGTTTTCCTCTTGTTGCTGTCCAAACTCCTCGAGTTTTCACAAGAAGAAATTATGACAAGTGATCAAGGAGACCTTTTTGGTATGCATATGATTACTAAAGATGAGATCAGAAATATACCTATAGATGGTGGTTACATTGAAGGAAAAAGGGATGAAGTTTTCAAAACAGCTAACATTGAAGATTCTTTGCTTCACTATGACATTGGTGCCCTGGGTGAACGTGGGTTTGATCAGCAAACTAAGCCCTTGGAGAGAAGGACTTATGAAGAAATCAGTTCAAGTGAGTTACATGGTGACCTATTCAAAGACTCAACACTCCAAGAGAAGCATGAAGAGTACTTTTCTTTTGATCAAAACAATCAGCCTTTTACCATTTGGGATCCGGATTGGTTGGCACCAAGGTATGATAAAGAACCTTTGTG
Source organism: Sequoia sempervirens (assembly GCA_007258455.2). Classification (NCBI taxonomy): domain Eukaryota; kingdom Viridiplantae; phylum Streptophyta; class Pinopsida; order Cupressales; family Cupressaceae; genus Sequoia; species Sequoia sempervirens. The sequence goes on from VDFB02344131.1 coordinate 829, forward strand.
GGATGAATTTCCCTTTGATCCAGATGAAGATCAAAAATCAGATTGCATGGCAAACTATGTGGTGGCCATTGAAGAGGAAGTTGTCCTTGAAGAAGAAGAGTGTTCAATGAAGTTCCATAATGATCTCTTGAAAGTGGTTACAACCACTAAAGAAGAGTATGTCTCTACAAAAACTTTCCGAACAATGGACGATTATGATCCATTGAGCAAGTTGGATGCTGCTATAATGTTTGACCAAGAAGACGGTGATGAAGAAGGAGAGCTTGAAGACCATATGGCTCTTGAAGAGGAAAGAGTTAAAAAGGTTTACAAACACAAGTCTGATTTTTCCATTCAAGAAGCTGATTGCAAAAATAGAATCGTAGAAATCATGGAGAATGGTCATCTCCATGGCATTGACCATTATCCGTATGTTGGTGGTAAAGTACAAGGATGTTGGAGCAGCATTGAGGGCAGCAAAGACAAGGGACAAGGTTTTGATTTTCAGTTGCAGCCTATCAGCAGTTCACCATCTTTGCGTTCTTATGAGTGGGAGAGACAATTCAAGGTGTCCATTGACAAGGAAGTGCAAGCTCTATCCATGTTTGATCACACACATAGCTTGATTGAAGATCTCTATTGGAAGGTTCAATCGGATGAGAGATTGAAAGGGATTAAGGGTGAAGTTACTCTCCCTAATTTGCAACACGTCAAAGACTCCTTGGAGACATTGAAATCGGAGTACTTATACTTGATTGAAGATCGTGATCACACCATTGGAGTTGCAAAGAAGACCATTGGTGTTTTCCAAGAAAAGGAGAGTTTGGTTGATGAGCTCACTCTGGAGCTTAAATCAACAAAGGACAAGTTGAAAGAAACTCAGTTGGCTCTAACAGAGGTTGAAGACCGGTTTGCTGATTTCAAACTTTTTAGGGAGCAAGAGAATGAGCAAAGAGTTGAAGAAATCAAGCAAGTAATTGACGAGCTTGATAGTCTTCGAAAGGAGTTTGATCTTGAAGGTTTCACAAGGAAATCAGAAGTTGCGTGTGCAGATTTGGATCAGCAAGATGAAAAAAAGGACTTCCAAGTCTTTGACAATCCTTTCTTTGAAGTGGGTGCTGAAGCAACTTATGACAATCCTCTCTTTGATTTGAGAAATGAGTCATGTGGTGAAGCAACCAAGCATGAGGAAGAGTATGAACCCCAGTCAATGGGCGCTTTGATATCATTACACGAGGAGTTGCCACCTTTGGTGATTAGTAATCTTCCAAGGCCTTTCGATAATGAATGCACAAGTGGGTTTGAGGATGGAGTCTCCACATGGGGCGTGTTGGTTCGAGAAGATTTCAACATCTTCGACACCAAGGTGTTAACAAAGCAAGACTTGGTAGCTGCTGGTAACTTCATTACAGCAGCAAGGAGCAAAGGTTTCAGTTTTGTTACTCATGAAGAAGGGAAGAATGATGAACTGGAGCTTGGTGTTTGTACTCTTGACAAACCATCCTTTGGGTGTAATGATGTTTGGGCTCAAACTAGTCCGTTTTTGGAGTTTGGATTGAAGACAACATTTGTTTCATGTTCCATAGATGTGAATGCTATCAGGAATTGGTTCCAGGGGTTCATGAGTGAAGCTATCAATTTCCTGAGTATGCACTTGGTTTCGGCTAGCATTTGGGAATGTATTGAGTTTTCTTTTCAGTGTGTTGGAAATCATTTTCAGTTGGGTATCCATACTTGGGATCCTCAACTTGGCTTGATAGAGTTTATTACATATGGAAAGGACTTTTGGAGGAATAATGATCAAATTTTCAGATTTGTTGATGTTGTTCCCTTTTTTTCCAGCCACTTGATGGTTCCGTTTGTTCATCAACAAATGGATTGGAGAGAAATTTTGAGTATGGATTGGAGAGTTGAACGATCGGTTGCTCTTGGGAGTGACTTTCGGCTAAGACAAGGGCAGATTTTGAGACACGTGCTTGCTGGTTGGAGGCATACCAGCCACTTTACTTGTGGAGTTACTCTCGTTTGGAAGAGATTGTCCTTCACTACTTGCCAACGTGGTGGTAGTTTTCAGTTGGAGATTGTTCTAGTGGGTATTCCTGCCATTTTTGAGGCTTTATCTTGCAACTCAATATTCATCTCATACACTCACTCTTGGAAATTTCATTGGTGTTGCTGTTTTTCCTTGTGTGAAGTACTAAAATCAGATTGTATTTTGTTGACTTCAGCCTTAAACAACAGAGATTATTTGTTCCTTCACACCTATCCTATTCTTGGAGTTCGTCTTATGGAGGTTTGTGATGTTAACTTTGACAGTTTTCTCTCATTGTTGGTTCGGAACAGCGAACTACCACTTGTTTTGATTCATCATTCTGAGACTCATGAGGTTGGAACTACGAGAGTTTTCTATAGTCCTCATGGTGGTATCAATATAATTCAGTTGGTGCATAGTAGCTCCATGAGGAGACGTGAGTATGAGTTTGTTGAGTTCTTGCAAAGGATTGTTTTCCTCTTTGGAAGAAGATTTGAAGATGTCACTTTTGCCATCAGGGCTTCGTTTGTTACCATGTGGAGGTATGCTGAGGAGATTGATTTTGAGTTGAGTAGCCTATCTTCCTTCTTGCCTAGAATTGTGGTTGACAGTGTTATGGTTGTTACTGTTGACTCTGGGCATCTTGGACATGAGACGTTGCATGATATTGATCTCAATCCTTTAAGATCTTTCAGTTTGAGTATCATGGATGGTAATACTTTGGAGTTACAAGGGAGGTTAGTGAAGCATTGGCATGATGTTTTCACTGATGTGATCAGAGTGGTACAACAGTGGCATGGTGGGTCCTTCCTGAGATGGATTTGGGAACCTGGGATCATACTTGTTTTGGTATGGATCAGTCTTAACTTTTCTGGAGTTGTGGTGGTATTGCTTGAGGACAAGCAATTTTGGGAAGGGCGGACTGTAATGTCCCCGTTTTTAGCACTTCACTTTTCAGTGATTGGTAGCCTATTCCTAGTGTGCTGTCGGCTAGTAAGTAGCAGAATTAGAGTTTCCGGCTACTTGGTGGGTTCTCTTGATGATTCAGGGTTTTGCTTGTTGGAGTTTGGTTGTTTGGATTCTAGATTCCTTCTGGGTTTTCAGAGAGCTTCACAGAGGTATGACTTGCAACTGCGTTGGTCAACCTTTCCGGACTTACTCTTTTTAGTAAGTTACGACAGCTACATCCTGGAGTTTGGGATTTTGGATTGCGGATTCTTTCTAGGTTTTCATAAAGCTTCGCATTGGTTTTGTATGCACTTTGATCCGGGCAACTTTCTGGAATTTACTATTTTTAGTAAATTCTATTTCTGGCAGTGGTCCTGTTGGTTTCGGCACGGATGGCTCTCATCTTCAGTTAGCTTAGTTGGTTTGATCAATTTTGGCCTTGGGATGCATTTTGGAGAGATAACTTCATTTTATTTAAATAATGTTATTTTAATGTTATATTTTAATGTTGACTTCTCCCTTGGCCTAGCTACATCACTTCAAGTTGTTCTTAAAAGGTGTTCTTCAAGGGTGGGCACTTCATTGAAGGAAATTTATTATTATTCAAAGGTCTATTTCATGCTTGAGTTGGACGCCTTCTTTGAGGAGGGAATTAATTTAAAATTAAAGTCAAATATTGCTTGGAAAATGGGACGCCATCTTTGGAGGGAAAGGAGTTATTTCAAATTTGAAAAGTTAGGGTTTCTAGAAGCTTCTGGAGAGTCTTCACAAAGTTATAAAAGGAGGTCTTGGGTCCTCATTTGGATTATCTTATGTCTTGAATATTGTTATGCTGCCGAAATGGTGCTGGATTGCTTCGAGGAATGAAAGCCTCCTAGCCTTGGCTCAACTTCGTGCTTGAGAGATAGCACCTAGTGGAGAAGTTTGCTTATGTTGAGTGGATTTGTAGTGAGATTTTGCATTGTAGAAGTTGTTTTGCATTTGTAGTTCAGTTTCTTGCATTTTAATCATAATTTGGAGTTGCTGATTTTGTATTGCAGATTGAAGTTTCTACTCATAAGTCTTTGGGCGAATTTATTTTGGTTCTGGGTAGTTTACCCATGCATTTGCTAGCCTTGGGCGCCCCTCTATGCGAAGTTGCAGATTTTTTAGAGGTGTCTTGAATTTTATCTTGTTGGTAGAACATTTCTTGAGGCTGTACCATTCTGTTTTGCCTGGCAAGTGTTTAGAAAAAAAAATACTTCAATTTGTCAGCTGTTTCTTTGTCTAGTCTTCATTGTCATCATCCTAGCTTTCATTTGCATCAAGTCTCATGTCATTCTGGCAAGTATTGAGTGAGTTGTGAGCATTTTAGTGAATTCTAGGGTTGTTGGTTATGCATATTAAGTTGCTGTTCTGTCATATCAGCTTGCGTAAAGTCTATCTTTTGAGTTGGGTTTGGGTTGAAAGTCTTTGTGATCATTGAGGAGACATTATACTATATTGCAGCATGGTTAGACTTTCTTATTCTATGTATTTGGCAGACAAATCTCTAATTATTGTAAGCTGAACAGTAGTACTGTCAGTATTCTCTCTTCTGTTCTTTACTTTGCTGTATTTCCCACTGGATAAGTGGAAGAGGCTGGCTTGCCCCCTTCTTTACATTCTGAAGTTACATTGTATTTCTTTATATCTCCGCCATATGGTCGCCTCATTCCATTCTAGATTGGGTAGCACATACTTGGTGTTGAGTTACTTTCAGTTGCAGTTCTGATTTATTGTACTGACGATCCTCTTGCCATATGATAGCCTCTCTCTTGTTGAGATTGAGTGCGCATTCTTGGAAAAGAGTTATATTGTAACTGCTGGTTTGATTTATCTAACCCTAACGGGTGCTTTCTGCATTGTTGTGTACTTGGCAAAATTTGAAAAAATTGGTTCGGGATATTTCAATTAAGAAAGATCACAACTATTCAAGAGGTTATATCTTTTCAAAAGGATGCATCTCATCACTTCAGATTTGAGGATATAAAATGAAATAATAAATCTGAAGAGATTACAACAAAAATAATTAATGAATGTCATGTGAAAAAGAGCAGATTCGCAGCAGTCCTAAAAGAAGAAAATATGGAGTGTCAATCGGATTTATATTAAAGAATTCATACTGTTATTAATGAAGAATATGTGTAGCTGTTTATTAAGAAAGTGTGCAAGTTTATATGAAGAACTGAAGCAAATCTTTATGAAGGATATATGCAGAAATATATAGGAAGACATTGATATATTTTGTGATCAGATTTGAAGGAAGACATTGCCATAGATTGGATTGGATTTGAGATTGAATAAGAATTATGTTTGGATCAGATTTGAGATTGAATTAGAATTGTGTTTGATCAGATTTATATGGGAAGGAAGTCCAGATCAGAATTGTGGGGGTTGGAGCCTCCAATAGATTGGAGCCTATCAAATAGAGGTTGAAGCCTCTTGCTGGGTTGAAGCTCAGTTTGTGTGGGGGTTGAAGCGTCCAATAGGTTGGGACCTCTTGTTGGGTTGGAATTAAGTTTGTGTGGAGGTTGGAGCCTCCCATAGGTTGGTGTTCACTAATTGTATGTGAAGTAGGTTGGAGCCTACAAGAAAGGGAGGATCAATAATATATATAAGAAATATTTTGTGGTGGTTTTCTCCCACAAGGGTTTCCACATAAAAATCATGTGTTGTCTCTGTGTTCTTAATTTCTAGATCTATCTTGAATGTTTTATTGTCGTTGGTTAAGTTTTGAAAAGTAAAAGATTGTTAGATACTGATTCACCCTGCCACCCCCCCCAATCAGTATCACCGTGTGCTCATCAAATGGTTAAGGAAATTATTTTAAATAATGTTAATGTTATAAGTTAAATTGAATATTTAACTTAACGTTATTTTAAATTACTTGAAGTGACTTTATAAAGTGGCATCTAGGGAACATAAGGGGACATTTCAAAAAGTCAATTTAAGTTGTTTTTAAAAGGGGGACACCTACATGGGAGACATAAGGGGTTTTATTAAATAAAATAAATATTAAATTCCCGAAGTTGGGCTTGGGAATTGAGGACGGAGAATAAAAGAACTTTTGGAACCCATTTTGCAAGTCGCTTGAGAATTTGAATGAAGTATTGTTGGTTGAACAATGCTCTACCAAGACTTTGTGAGGACAAAATCTTTCACAAAGGACATGTTGGTGTACGTTTTATCATCCACCGAACACACAGAATAAAATGTCCAAAGACACTCTATCCTCTCTTGAAAAACCACCGCGTATGCTAAGATTGCGAGAAGATCATATGGCGATTCCAAGGTTTCTTTTGTCGGGTCTCGATGTGTGGATAAGCTCAATGGGCATTCTGATATGCTGGTAATAAACAAGGGGACACCCCGGGCTAGTAATAGAGTTGGTTTTGAGTCTTGAGTTTTGCTCGAGGTCTTGGAGTTCGACTCTGCAGCAGGGTTTTATTCAGCAGTGAACCTTTGGGAAGTGATGATTGCACCAGCCTTGAGAGGGGATTAGTCTAGCCTCGGCTACGCCTCCTCGGGCCAGAGGTGGGAGTAGATGAGGGACTCCTACGACAGAACAAAAAACAAGGGGACTTACGTTAAAGGAAATTTTCACAAGTTTGGGACTTAGGCGGATTTATCATTAAAGGCTTCTCAATTAGGGCTTCAATTTGGATCTCAAAAAATAGCAAAAGGGATAAGGGTTTAGGGGATCTATTCTATGCCTAAGAATTCAAGAGACAGTAAAGACTCGGTGAAGGGAATAAACCACACTTTGTTTCGCCTCCTGCTGGACAACATACGCAAAATGGGTGCAATCTTCAAGGGGTGTGATAATAATTTTCAAACCTCGAATGAGGCTGAAGTTAAGCTTCCACGATTATAAGCTCAGGCTAACTTTACGCATCGAATGAAAATCATCCATTCGAAGAAAGTATGAGCAATACTTCACCATTGAATCGATCACGATCAATCTCTCATTCACTTAACCAACTTTCAAAGCAAATTCTACTTAATCTAATTCTAACTTTAATCTATGGCGGAAGAAGATATGCAACCTCGCTTACTATTTGACAATAAAAGTTATTCAAAGCAAATCATGCATAAGAGCTTTTATTATTCGAAATAGTCTCAATGCAACAATCTCATACTGTCTCCACACTTTACAAATGAGGGGCGAGCTCAATTTATAGGCTCCCCAATTACAATTCAATGGCCAAGATTGATTTCAAATCAGCGGCCGAGATTAGAAAATAAAACCCTAATTAGGGTTTGTCACAACCAACTCTTCTCGACCAATGAGAAAATTACATTCGAGGACACTTGTCCTTTTTGCTAAATATAAATCAACAATAAAATAGAAAGTTGTTGCATGTTGATTTGGAACAATTTGATTGGTTGGAAGATGACGAGGCGCCACCTTAGCGTGTTGGATGCCTTCCTTGGTTGCTTCGTTTTTCTTAGAATATTTTCCCTGCCGATGGCTCTGTCCGTTGTGCTTGTTCCTTCCTAGCTTTGATCTTGGATTCCTTTTGAGACTTTGATTTCTTCTTCTCACTTGTACTGGAATCTTTGAGGTCTGGAAGTCTCCCCTTGGAGCAGGTATTTGGGCTTGAAGTGGGTTGCTTTGAAATTCCTCCTGCTTGAACTGGGTTGATGTTATTCCTCTGGATTTCCTCTCTGAATTCTCCAATTTGTGTCGAGAAATTGTCTAAGTATTGAGATGTGTTTGGAACACTCTTCTTGTCATCATCTGATTCTGATTGGAAGCTTGTTTTTAATTCTTCAGGAGATGAAATCCCTCAAGAAGTTGTCCTGATTGCTTGAATAGGTCTGGGATTGTAGATGAAATCCTTTCAAGATGCCTGAACATTCTTTCAAGTGTCTTGAATTTGGAGAAGAATGCTCCTGTGCTTTCGCCATGATGGAGGAAATTGAAATTTTCTCTGTGAAGTATTTCCCATACTTAGCCAAATTTTGGCTATTCAAGTTCATTTTGTACCACCTTCACACGGACTATCCAACATTTAGCCAAGGTTTTGGATGAACTTTTCCTGTGGATTTTTCTTCAATTTTGAATTTGGCTTGTGCTATGTAGGACAAATTCCATCTCTGGACAAGGATCTTATTCATTTCCTCTTTACTCCTCTTCATCCTTTTTGTTTTCTGCCCAACACTTAGCGAATTCTTCTCCCCAAGGTATCAACACTTAGCCAATTTTTTTAAGTTTTAGCCAATTGCTCATCCTCTCCTTGGGCGGACTTCACATGAGCTTGGACGCTTCTCTCTCGGCCTAAGTCGGACTTCAAGCCACTTTGGACAAACATCTTTGGGGATAAGTCGAACTTTGTAAAGGTTTGGACATGATGTGCTTGGGCAAAGTTAGACTTTCTTGTGCCGTCCACCCATTGAGCAAGGTCGGACTTCACTGGTGCCTTTCCAAATTTTTGAATTTTTACTTAGCCAATTCTTTGAGTTTCCTTGGCTGGGCGGACTTCGTCAAGCCTGGGACAAGTGCATGGCGGACTTTGAGAACTTCTTTCCATTTATCTTCCCAAGGTAAGGCGGACTTAGAGATTTCTTGCCAAGAGATAGGTCGGACTTTCCACTAAGCTTGCCATTTTCCATCTCCCTTCTAGGCACTTCATGCCTTAGAATACTTTCCACCATGATTGAGGGAAAATTTTGGATTGTCTTTCGACACTTCTCCAGGTGGACTTTGCACTTGTGTTGGACATCCATCCTTGGGCAGACTTTGCTTCATGCCGGACATCTTCACCTTGGGTGGACTTGAAGCTTGCCTTTCCATCCATTATTTTGTCCAAGGCATTTCATATTTTTAAGTATTTGGAAATAAATTATTAAAAGATTAAAATATTTTAATTTATTCCAACCCGTTCGTTTTGGACCCATGGCTATTTTGATTTTCTCTTCGTTTTCTTTGGCCAAAAGTTTATTTTCCAATTTTATTCCCAATTTCGTCTAGCCAAGTCAAAATTTAAGCCATTCCGTCAACAATTGTTATGCCAGATCCTTATTTTTCCTTGCCATGGCGAATTTTTAATTGCACTGAGCTTATTTTCTTCTGCCAAAGTCAATTTTTTCCTCACTCAGGCGAATTTCTCTAGGCAAAGTCTTTGTCTGGATATCTTTCTTAGGCGAATTTCCTTGACGCTTGACAAATTTTATCCCTTCTGGCCAAGGGCGATCTTTCCTTTCTCTTTGCCTTGTGCATTTTCCTCTGGCCAAATTTGTCAAATTTATAACATTTTCTCCAGACATCCATACTTAGGCAATTTAATTTCTCTTCCATTTTCATGCTAAGCACACTTCATTTTTTCTTTGCCTTAGCCTAGGCAGACTTCCCAAAGTCTTTTCCACTTTCCACATGCCATAGCGAATCTTCTTTAGCACTCTCCCTTCAAACTCTAACACTTTCCTCTTGAAAATGTCATAACACTTAGCCAAAAAGCTCAATTTTTCATCCTTTAGGCCTCTATACTTAGGCAAATTTTCGAATTTCTCTTGACTAGGCACCAAACACTTAGCAAAAATTGTAATTTTCTCCCTTCACAGACCATGGCGGACTTTCCAAGCACTTGGACAAGGTGAAGGCGGACTTTCTATAGTCTTGGACATCATCTCTTTGAACATGGCGGACTTCCAAACCTTTTAGCACTTACCTTAACACCTTACCTCTTGGAAATGTTACAACACTTAGCCAAAAGTTCGATTCTCCACCTTTTTAGGCTCTTATACTTAGGCTAATTTTCGAAATTTTCCTTGCTAGGCACCAATACTTAGTGAAATTTTTAATTTTTTTACCTCCCATGTGCCTAGGCGGACTTTCCAACCTTTTGGCAAGTGTGTGGCGGACTTCCAAGGGTGTTTTCCTAACCCCTCAAGGCTTGGGCGGAGTTCAAAGACCTCTTGCCAAAGCATGGCGGACTTTAGATAGTCTTGGCATCTTCCAAGTGAAGCTGGGCGGACTTCACAAAGTCTTGGACATTCTATCTTTATGACTGGCGGACTTTCCTTAGTGTCTGACATTCCTTCCTTCCTTCCGTCCCACATTTCAAGGACCATCCTCCTTATGGTGAATTCTTCAGACTTAACCAGATTTTCATGAATTTCATTCTTTTTGCGCTGATTTTCTGTGATTTTGCTTCAGATCTGATTGATTTTGAACTGATTTTTCCAGAATTTGATACTTTTCAGTTTGATTTTCTCATGCTTTTACTGATTTTCCATGCTTTTTGCTTGCTTTTCCAGATTTTTCAATGATTTTCAGTTGATTTTCTCAGATTTTTGACCTATTTTTCCATGCTTTTTCTGATTTTTCACTTGATTTTTCGATTTTCCCTTTGATTTTTCAATGATTTTTTGATTTTCTTTTGGGTTGATTTTTTTGGATCTAAAGATGGAAAGTTGACTCGCTGACCAGGGTTGACTTTCTAAAAATAGAAAAAGCAAAATCCCTAAAAAATAGGGAACTCCGTTTGGTCCAAAAATGCCAAAAATGAAAAAAACGAAAAAGCAAAAAAGCAGATTCCCTAAAAAATAGGAAGTGTCAGAATTGGCCAAATGCACAGGCGATCTTCGTTTCCTGGGCCTTCTGAGCACTTCTGTGATGTTTAGGCTTTGATTCAAGCATGGATTATTGACTTGGCTCAGATGACTCTCAGAAGACTGACTTGAAACTCTCAAAATGATGACCTCATTGTAAAAAGACAAGTGATAAGTAGTTGCGACATCGAGGCAAAAAGCGAAAACAGGGGGTCCCCATTTGCAATGGGGCGATGTGTGAAATGGTCACAACAGGACATCCATTTAGAAAGTGAAAGATCTTTCCTAGTGGATTTGTAGGTGGTTTCATCCAAGGATTAGACAGGAACCATATTGTTACAAATTCTAGTATTTTATGCTAGGGTTTCAAGACGAGTTTTATGAGCAGATTTGAAGGGTTTGATTAGTGAGTTGTAGGATTCAAAAAACAGAAAAAAAACTCCCCTCATAGCTGGTCATACCACTTTGGAGCTGGGTGTACATGTTCAAGGAGGGTGTGGGAATTCCTAGGCAAGGCGCCTAGGGTTTGAACAGAGTTTTGGTGTCTTTTGGGGTGCCTAAGTGTGGTGTGAACACTCAGTAGACAAATTGAGGGTGGAGCAATGGGGTTTTGGAGGAGTTTACAAATATGTCCCCTTCCAATTGACAGTCCGGGTAAATTATTAGCTTATCTAATTCCCGTAAGCTAATAATTAAAGCAAGTGAATTATTTATTAATTAATTAATTATTTGAATATTTGAATAATTGAACAGTTATTTCACAGGAGGCTACAAAAAGGTGATTCGGGATTGCATTACTCATCATTGGAGTTTATTTCATTTATTTCTTTGTGAGCTTCCAAGCTTGAGTATTGAAGGGTTTCTGTGGTGAAACGAATCCAGCCTAGCCATTGGAGTTTGTGCAATTTCGTGAGTCTCCTTCGTAGATGAAATTGCAGGAGGTATTGATTTATCTAGACACAACAGATATATGCATTTAGGAGATTAATTCATATTTATTGTTGTTGAATATTTTGATTGTTCAATCAGTTCGATTAATGGCAGCCATCTATTCTAGAACAATACATATCATCACAACATATATTTTTTGATTGGTGATTGATATTCAAATATCTATTAGTTGTAAAGAGGCCAATATTTATCATCTTTTCCCATCGATATATTGCTTAGGCTCCTTTATATTCAGAAGATTGTGGTTAGATAATGTGCCACCTTTATTATATTGCTCTCTATCGAAAGCTATATTATAGTGCTAATTGGTGATTATCAGGCCAGTTTGTCTTAGTCACTTCTACCAAGGATTATCATGTCAGTTTCTGAAGTTCATTGCAATGACCTAGCGCTGACGTGGAATCAACTATGTTATTGATAAAAATGTTTGGTATAATGATTCACTAGAAAATAAGCCTATAATTAAGTTATTTATTTTCTAAAGTCTAGAATGAAATCATTGGCGCAATAAAATATTATTCTTTGACAATATGCTTGCATTGTCAAGCGAATCAAGATACATCATAAAAATTCTCCATCCTTGTGTAAGGGTCTTTATAGTAGTATCAAAGCTGGTGTTCCTACCAGCCTGTAGGGTTCATGAGTGACAAATAGAGAAGGTATTACAATAGGGAGATTAAGAAACAGTGGCAGCCTACTTAGGATCCTGAAGGGAAAACCATGTCTAATATCTTGGGAATACACCAAATATCTTTTGTAGGTAGTGGTACTGACTCCTCTATAGGAGGTGGTGCACATATAGAGGTCGAGATGGGCGATAAAGGGGAACATCAAAGATGGGAAGATCTCCTTAATGCACTATTGGCAGAACATTGGGCAACGAATCAACGAATGACACAATTGATGGAATTAATGACCCAGACTATGCTCAACCATAGCAGCACAAATCGTTTGGGGAAAAAATCGGCAAACCAAAAAATCAGGATTTTTTGAAAAATCGTGAAAAAATCGGGAAAAAATCGGGAAAAAATTGGGTTTGAAAAAAAACGTAAAAAAACATAGAAAATAGACAAAACCTGTAAAAAGACTTAAATTATATAATATTTACATATATTATATAATAAATTTATTTAATTATATAATATATTATATTTATGAAAATTGTTACAAGTTAATAAATAACAGTAAAAAACAAAGTTCATTTTAATCTGATTAAATATTATATTTAATATTATTAATATTTTAATATGAGTAATATTTTAATATGATTAAATATTATATTTAATATTATTAATTTATTAAATCTAAAATTGTAAATAATACGGAAGGAAAAAAAATAAAAATACACAGTTCGAAATTCAAATGGTCGCCTACCTGGTCGTCTTCACAGTCTCCAGACGTCTTCACAGTCTCTTCACAGCTTGGTCGCGTCTTCACAGCCCAGTCGCGTCTTCACGATCGGCGTTCAAAGTTCAAAAGGCGTTCAGAAATCGCGTTTAGATTTATGGCGGCCAAAAAATAGATTTATCACGTTTTTTAGGGTTTTTTTTTGCGCTTTTTAGGGTTCGCGATTTTTTGACTTTTTTTCCCAATTTTTTCGCTATTTAAACCTGATTTTTTCCCGATTTTCAACGATTTTTTGTGCGGTCAACTCAACCGAAAAAATCGCGATTTTCAGGGGGAAAAAATTGGGAACCCCCACGATTTTTTAAAAATCGTGATTTCTGCGATTTTTTGCAGATTTATGCTTCTATGTGCTCAACAACTATAATGGCCATAACGGAGGCAACAATGGTCTAGGAGATAACTCGGTTAATAACCAAACTCCTAACCGACATACTGCTCTTGTAAGCTCAAGGCCTTTAGTGCCTATTTTTCCACCCAAAGTAGAGCCTTAGGAGGGAAATGGACCCACATTGATTGAGTTCCAAGAACATCTCAAACAGGTATGGGTTGATGTAGGACTTGGTTGGTAAATTTGAGAATGAGACATATGCCCATCAGGGGTAATCGAGAGCATCACAATGATCTCAGGAGGAAGGTTGGTAAATTGAGTTTTCCTTACTTTGATGGATCTAGGAAGACATCAACATGCGCTTGGGTTCAGAAAGATGATACATATTTATAATTGCATCCCATACCTGAAGATGAAGTGAAAATATGTTGCCATACACCTAGATGGAATTGCCCCCGAATGGTGGTATCATGGGATGGTCACAATGGTCCATGATCAAATCACCTCTTATGCGGAGTTTATCGAAAGGTTAATCAAGAGGTTCGATGTCAACGAGCTTGAATGCCATTTCAATGAGTTGCTCAATTGAAGCAGTGGGGATTAGTGGACAACTACATTGCTGATTTCCAGAGACTTCTTGTTCTAGTCATTGATATTTTAGAAAGGAGATTGTTGGTATTGTTTATGGATGGTTTGATGGACCCTTTAAGGGGTTGGGTCAAAGCTCTCAATCCTAGCTCGCTACAGGGGGCAATCAAGAAAGCTAGGGGAATATCCCACCCTAATTCGAGATATTTGCTAAATGAAAAACTACCTATGTTTAACTCTTTTTGATCTTATGTTTTCAAAATATTGCCAAGAAATGCATTAAATTCCAAAACAAGAAATGTTGAAGCACAAATGTATTATTATATCAGATTTATTAATTGCCATGAAGTTACATTGAAAACATTCATACCTGGATGACAATGTTTTGCTCTTGAAAGCTCTATAAAACCCTAAAGGATGATCTCCAAGAGACTAATGAAGCTCTGTCATAACCTCTGAAATAAGATTATCTCAGAATGTCCTTGGGTGATCTTCCACACCTGTAGACATTTCTCTCTCTGAGCGTTTCGTCCTCAAGAAAGCCTAAATCTTCAAACAACAGCAAACCCTTGCTGAAGGTCTTCTCCAAAATTCTCCAAACAAAGAATAATAATCCAGAATTCTCCAAAATGACCTTCAAATGCCCTTTTATAATGTTCAATTTGCATTTGGCTTCATCTCATGTAATTTATTTTAATTTCATTTCCTTTTCCCTCCTTTTTGGTGCACAACTTTATAATATAAAATATACTTTAATAATCACTTTGTTGTACCCAAAACCAAAATTTTTGCTTCACTAAGGCATTTTGCTTAATTGAGTCTTAATCTTGTTAAAGTGTTGTCAAATGGTCGTTTTTGGGGTTTTTAAATATGGAGTTGGTGTCAGTATCATGTCAGTCTGTCACTGAAAATATTTAAGAAAAGTGAAAATCTGAACGAAAAACATCAAAATTTTCTATCTTTGGAGAGGGGAGCATTTTCTCAAATGGGCGCCCTATCTTTTAGGGGCCCAGATCCTGTTTTAGGGTTTGTCACCTCCAACAGACATTCGTCCGGCATCATGTCAGCTTCGCAATGAGCTATCAAGTCTATTAAACGGACCTGTTTCGAGCAAGTTGTGGTGGATACAGTGCAAAACGAGAGGAAAGTGAAAATTGACTAACACTGGTAAAAAGCGCAGCTTTTGGAAATGGCGCCCATGTTTTTGAGGTGCCAAATGAAGGTTTTTGGCTAAATGCCGTCCAAAATGTTTGTCTCACTTTTGTTCGAACTTCGCGACGCATCCGAGAGTGGGTGAATCCAAGTTGTTGAAGTCAGTGAACCTGAGGTTGAACGTAGGGTCAAATCTTAGTCAGAATATCAGAGGAAAAAGCAAAAGAGCACATTTTGGGAAAGGCGCCTAAGCTTTTCAGGCCTTTAAAGCTTTCTTTCTGATGATATCAAATATTCAATGTGTCCGTGTTACGCTCAGCTTTCCGTTGCCTATCTCCGTCAGTTCGTGAGATGCCTCAGCAACTTGCAGTTAGGGTTTTTATGTTATTTTAGTCATTTCCAAAAATGGCAAAGTCTGGAATGAAAAGAGCAGTTTCTCAAAAAGGCGCCCTTGTTTTTCACTCCTCAGATGATGTTTTCTGGGGAAATGTGTCTTTGCAGCTGTCGTCCGGAATGAAGTCAGCTCCGTAGTGAACCTGAGATCCAGTCCTGAAAGTTGATAAAATAGAAGTTATGAAGGATTTGTTTTTCCCTTCGTACGAAATGCAGTAGTCAAAATTTGACTAAGACTGAGAAAAAGCTCAGCTTTTGAAAAAGGCGCTTGGATTTTTGAGCCTTTAGATGTCAGTTTTATGGTCGGTAGTCTCAAGATATCTTTTGATCAGTTTTTACTCAGCTTTGCAATGCACCTGTCAGCCAGCCAATCGGAGAAGTCAGTCAACCAGTGTCAGAGGATGAACAGAGGTCCCGACAGAGGTTTTAGCTTAAATTTTCTTCAAATTTGGCTAAGTCTGGAATTCGCTTAAGAGTTCAAAGTTGAATTTTCAAAAGTGAGTTGAATGGACGCCTTAACTGGAGTTCTGACTGCAGTTAGACTAAACGATTTCTGGGTTGTCATCTTCAGTTCATATGTTGGCATGTGGAGTGATCTTTCATTTTGCATGTCGAGTTAACTAGTTTGCATGTTCAGTTAACTATCTTGCATGTTGAGTTAACTTGATTGCATGTCCACTTAACTGAAGATTATCAGTGAATGTCAACTGGAGTTCACATGCATGGCAAATTTGGTTGCAATTATGAAGTTTTAGTGAAGATGGCGCTTCATTGAGTGTCAACTGAAGTTCAAGAAGGGACGTCATATTTTGATGAAGCATTAATGTTTGAAGTAGGCGCATTTGAGTGTTAACTTCAGTTATGAAAAGGGTCGCCATATTTAGTGTTTATTATGATGAAGCATATTTTGTGAAGCTACACACTTTTCAAGGAATGGAAACTTTAGTTCCAAAAGGGTTGTTATATTTAGATTTTATTGATTAAAGCATGTGAAGTTGGCGCATTCTTGAAGGCCAACTGAAGATTGAAAAGGGTCGCTATTTTTAGTAATGATTATTGCATGGAGATGGCGAATTTCTTATCTCAATCAACATTGTTAACTTTAGTTATCTAAAGGGTCGCCTTAGGTTAAATTTGTGAATCCAAAGCAAATGTGAAGGATGGCAAATTTGATAAGATTGCTAACTGAAGTCAAAATTGCATGATGAGTTGAACTGAAGATTTGAAAGGAAAACCCTAAAGCATGATGATTTATTTAGCATATTTGAGTTTCAGTTAACTGGAATGAGGTCCAATTAGAAGCCAAGCGCCATTTTTCAAACTTTAGTGCTTTGTGCGAATTTTCAATGATGAAATTCTATATATTTCAGCAATGGCGTCCATTATTTCATCATCTTTTGCTTTGAAGCTCATATTCTTCTTGAGCGACCAGCAAGCTAAAGGTGATTCAGGTGTACGAATTCAGTGTTCTTCGAAGCAACGAGTTCAGATTGTTCAGAGGAAGAAGATTCTAGACTTTATTTTCACTTTGCATGCAGGTTTTATCAAATTCGAGAGAAGAGGTTGGCAGATTTTTCAGAAGCAGACAAGCAAAACTTTCTATCTTCTGTCTTATTTCTTCTATTTCTCACCTTAGGTACTTTCTTCGCATGTCAAAGAAATTCAACACATATTCAGAATCGAAATTGTCGGGGTTAGCATATTTAGATGTTGCAACAAGACCCACATCTTAGATTTTTTCGAGAAAATCGCCCCTTGCCTTCGTTCTGAAGCTCTGTGCCTTTTTCCGAGAATCTCTTTGCATGTGGGCTTGAAACACATTTTTTCGAAAATCTAGCTATCTGGGTTTGTTCAGGATTCAGTTGTGCACAAAACCCATGTTCCAGAAAAACTTTGAAAATTTCTTCCGTCAGAGGCTATTTTTAGCTTTGTCCAGAGGTTTTCAGAAAGTTCTCCAAATATATTCGACTTTACAGTCAAAAGTCATCATTTTCAAAATGCAGTTCAATCTCATTGATTCTGAGTGAAATCGGCTCTTACACATAATTTCATCAAAACGTCAGATACCGACCTGAATCATGTTTATCCAGTGGTTAATCTAAGCAGTTTGGAAGGTGTTAGCAGCAATTCGTTGAGGAATCTTGAGCGTTCTGGGTTGCTGGCAGCAGCATCTATTCCTGTTACTATTTTCGATTTTGAGTTCGTACTTGCTTGCATTAAGCATTATGACTTGTCTTCACGACAAATCAGATCAATAGATGGGAGGGTTGTTTGCAGTCTCAATCCGAAGGACATAGAGAAATGTTTTGCTATTCCTCCTCGTTCAGATAACTTCACTGTGGTTCTTGAGGCTTGTGAGAAGATATGGAATGCTGATCAGCAACGTTCGCAGAGGAAAGTTGCTCAGAAATGGTTGACAGTTCAGAAGACTAATTTGCCTAAGAAGGTTGGTCGCGGTGAATTCAAAGAGGAAGTTGCTGTTTTGATAACTTTACTTAACCGAGTTACTGGTCAATCAGATGCTAGCACTTTTCGTCCATGGATGTTCTACCTGATTACCAGAATTCTTGATGGTACAGATCGTTTTGATTGGGCTATGCTGATTAGTGATTGCTTACATCAGCAAATTACTAACTTTCTCAAGTATCATGAGTTCCATATGATATCCTACTTGGTTTACTTGGTTGCTTTTCAAGGTAGGTACAGGTTTCTTAAAACCAATGGCACTCTCGGTGTTCAGCGTGTTCATGAGTATTATCCTCAGTTGGAGTTTTCTCAATTCGAGCAGGATTTCCGAGCAATGAATGATCACTTTTCCATGAGAACCGTAAGAGATCTTGACGACGAGATGCACATTCGCATTTCTGCTGAGGCCAAATCAGCGATGGAGACTTGGGCGGATTGGTTTATCCAATTCCCTACTTTCACATATATCCGAGTTTATGGATATGTTGGA
>VDFB02344134.1:0-24177 GCA_007258455.2 Sequoia sempervirens
GGTTGATCAACCTTCCTATTTGCAATCCATTTCTCTAAATTCAAAATAGATTATTATACGAATCCCTTATCACATATAATAAAGAGAAGCATGTAGATTATTCACAATAATCAATAAATTATGCAATACCACTATTGCATGATCACACACTATATATATAAATATAGTTATTTCTAATTATATTTAAATTACCTCCCAATAATATTCTTGCTAATAATATTTATTCCAATAGATCTATTTTCTGATTTCTAATTCTACTTATTTTCCAATCTGCTTGCTTGATCCAAATTCCTGCCTCTCCCCACTCATTTGTTTCCCGTTTTATATCTTTCATGGTGGGGAGAGTCACATCCATTCATTAGTCCCCTTAACAAGGGACACACCCTTTCTCAACCAAGCACTGCCTCCTTTTAATTATTACTTATTTATTTTCTTATGGGGTCAATGTCCTTCCTTAATTAATTCTCATTGGACCCCTTGAAGAGTCATCACTTTCCATCCCTTTGATCGCTGTTTTCCTTATCTCCTTGGTCAGTGATCATTATTAGTCTAGGACAGGGTGCGGTGACTTATGTATGGCGGGGGCATGACATAAATAATAAGGTGACTCTTCTTGTGCGAAGGGATGTGAAATAACGAAGGGAATGAATGAGGCATGTCAAGAAGCTGGAAGACTGCAAGCTGATAAAGATGCAATCAGCTTGCAAAAAAATGGTGTGACTTGCAGTGTCTTTGGCCAATTGTATCCGATTTTCATCTACTACAAAACAAATTTGTCCACAAAGACCAACATCGTTTGAAAGACAAGCAATCAATGCACACACTAGAGTAGAAACATGGAACACTAAGTTCATAAAGGGCTATACACTTTGAAAGGTGGAGACAATTCTCCCAAACAACCATGCTGCCAAGGGCCAACACTAGCACTCAGCAGCTTACACGTAACATTGGAGTTGTTGAGTAAGCATTGTCATCATAACAAACTCCAGCATCAAGTTTCAGCAGAAGTTGAACGCATAGAAGCCACTTCCAAGCTTGTCTAACACAAGCATATCCTACTAGGGACATGCTAGAGAAGAGGAAAGATCTAGGCCAAGGTAACCTGATTACATTTGTAAGCTTGGTCATGTAATTCCCCCCAAATGACGCTCTGGAGGTGGTCAATTTCTCAAACAAATGATGAATGAGGAGAACAAGTTAATGATTTAAGACTTTAAGAACTAGAAGGGTATCATGATGTAGAGAAGCGTAGAAGGGAACTAAAGTGTTTATACCAACGATACATTTTACAAAGGA
The DNA here is from genome assembly GCA_007258455.2 of Sequoia sempervirens. Classification (NCBI taxonomy): domain Eukaryota; kingdom Viridiplantae; phylum Streptophyta; class Pinopsida; order Cupressales; family Cupressaceae; genus Sequoia; species Sequoia sempervirens. The sequence goes on from VDFB02344134.1 coordinate 1,297, forward strand.
ACAAAAAATAATACAATACTACAACCTGATCTCTATGGATGCTTGTATCAAGAACCGATTAGCAGCCTTCCCATATAAAACAGTTGATGTTCAAGGCCAAACCCTGCAACAGTGAAAGATACAAAAAATAAAAAATAAAAAGCTCTGAAGGAAATTAGCAAAAATAAAAGTTGGCTTTGATTTGATACCAACGAGGTTAGAGGGAAAACTCTGTCAAGTGGAAGGTGACTCATTGTTATGAAGAAATATTGTACTGCAAAAAAAAGATTGGGCCTCTCAGCAAGTAGATAGAGCATGAACGCAGTAGACAATATGAAAGAGAACAAAAAGGGCATAGTGACGGGCAAGATCTCTAAGAAAGATGTGAACTCCATGTGAATTCTTAAACTCCTCCCTAAGCTTCCATCTAAAGAAGCAGGAAGATTACCATATGGCCTACAGCCCAGTATGTCTAATACAATGCACGGGCCTGTTGGGTATGTACAATTGCTATAAACAATATAAGGTAAATGAAAAAATCAATTTCCCTAAGGGCTTCTACAAAAGGAGTCTCATACACCAAATTGGTGTCTCACTTGAAAGTGACCCAAAAAACCTACCTCTAACTTTACCTGTATGTGCCGGCATGCATTGGCATGTTTGGTGTGGAGGTCAGCAAGGACTGTTGAGCCACAAAATACTGTGGTAGTGTTGGAAGATACTACCAAACGTGAACCTTGCTAAAATATTACAGCAATGCATATCCAAGAATGAGTTTTGCAGGAATGCAGAATATTGGTGATCAGAGCATCAAACAAAGCCAGATGGACGTGAGCAGATACTAAGAAAGACCAAAAATGTGTTTGGGAATGCAATGGAATGACAAGACTGTGAAACCATATGTTGAAAGATGCCTTGTGAGTTTGCAGGTAAGTAATGGCAAAGAAGACAATAATATCACAATAAAGAGGTTAACCTCTAAAGCTTCTGAAAAAGCTTGCATGGCCTGTGCAACATGTTGCTGTCCTTTATCTGATTTAGAAAGTCTAATGACATTGGCATTGGTCCTGACTCCTGAAGCATACATGAATACTGAATATGAGGAATTCGTTATGTTCCAAAAGCATTCTAGTACAAGGTGTACAAAAGAATCTAGCCAGAGATCATGCAATTAGGAGTAGCGAGCGAGAGCAGATACATATCCTAAGATTGCTAGAAGATAGAAGGCACAAGGAAGACAACCAAAAGAAGATATGGTTAAAAGCATGGAAAACTTCCAATGCAAACTTAGGGCTCAGCTTACAAGATAAAGGAACGTTAATCCTGAGGAAGCAATTCGGGAAGATGCACCCTATAATCAGCAAGTTTGGAGATTTGTTCTAACCACTGCACCAACATTATATTCATTGTCCTTCTGGGTTGACCATTCCAGCATTCCCTGAATAAATAACTCAAAGACTGGACCCATGTGAACCCAAACATTCCATTTTTTAAATTAAAATTCATGTAAAGAAACTTTGATGCTAATTCCATGTAAGATGTTAAAGCTTGATTTTTCCCCTATCCCATGACTTCGATTAAAAGTAGAAATGCAAATGAAATAATAGATCAGGAGGAGACAACCAGTGATGATCGGCACTCTCCACATTGCAAGAAATATAGAAACACGTCAGATAAGCAATGCTATATTCACAGGAGACCAAAAGTTACGGCTCATTTCCAAGTGCCAATATTAGTAGGATAGACTCCAATGGTTACTTGGTAGTTACTGGGAAGAGAATATAAAATAAAAGTTATCTGTTTAGTCACTATGATAGCTGAATAAGCTTTTGTTTGTCTTTATAGTTGTCTCCATGGGCGAAAGATAGGATTGACAATTGAGAACAAAAATGATGGATGAACCTGTTTTATGCTATATTATCCTGTTCTTTTATAGTGACATTACAAACACTTGTGTTGTTGTATCCTTTATGCTACCCTTTACCCCAGTGGTGAACAATGCACATCAAAACTTAGACCCCTAAGGAACAAATTCTGTTAAAAAAATCTTTATGAACAGGAACTCTTTACAACTGATGAGCATTACTTATATCCTGTTTGCAAAATTCTTATACATGAGTATGCTACCATACACAACGTAGGTTCATCAGTAGCTTGCGCTTAGAGGCACAGTTCCTGCTATCTGATTTCTTTGTCTCTTATACCAAGAAACAAACAGGGTTCAAACCCTAAGTTTCATAGATTTCAAATAAAGAATTGTTTAATTTTGCTTACAATCACAAGTACCACGGCTGCTGAATGTTACCTCTAACAATTCATGAATACCATTATGTTGTGAGCACAATGATCTCCACAAAAAAGATCATTGCAAGGCTAAAGTTGAAACATTAATCTAGGCCTTGTGATGTTGCAAATAAAATGAAGAAGCATCAGTTATATTTCTTGCTTGCACTTAATGAAATATGTCCTACTGTTAATATCATTTCTTTTTAGCCCACACCTACAAGAAAGGAAGTATTTGAAATATAAGCTTCTAGTTTCCACAAGAAAGGTTAAAAGTCAAACATTAATCTAAGCCTTGTAGTAAGTTGAAGTTATCAACTATCCTTTTAATCTTACTTATTTCACAAGTGAAATTAATGCCTATTACATAATCATTACAGTTTTTTTTTGCTAATGATCTCTGTTACAAATAAGGTTATCTTAAATAATGCATAAAGCATCTTCTGCTAGCACCTCATATCTTAAACCTGTCTAAATATAGGTGGTAATAAAAAAATTGAGCTAATGATTAGAGTGTATTTTGTAGATGTTGAACAAGCAAAAGTTGAAGGTGATACTTTTCTGTCATGGCCTAGCTAATACCCAAACTCTGCCTTTGTTGCCCCCTTTCTGGAAACAAGGAGAAACTTTTACAGTTTACCTTATATATGTTGCTTAATTATTTAACCCTTGGGTTTCAATTTTGCGACCAACCTCTGGGATAAAAGAAGCCTTGGAATCCCTCAATACCAGGCGTACATCCCTGGCTCATAGCAGTTGCCTGAGATTTTCAACAAGCAAACAAATTTATTGATGTGCAAAGTAGAATAAGTATAGAGGTCGCTGACATTGAAATGTAATTTGAACAAGAATCTAACTTTAGACCACTAATATAAAAATATGATAAATACTTCGTAAGTTGGAAATATCTTCACAGTTAACTTTGACTGTGATGAGAATGAAGCAACAATAAAAATTGCGATGTAATTATTCAAGGCATGAACATTACAAATTGGAATAGGCCAATAAAAGATTGACAACTTCTTATTAATGGGAGCCTTTAGGCTTTCAATTCATGCCATGAAAAAAAACACAACTGAATCACACTGCAACTGATTTAAATCAGGACTTTCAAAATCAACATCTTCTTATAGTTACATCCATCTGTGTCTGCCTCGATTAGGCAATACTAAAATCTATAATCTAACATATGACTTGCTTAGTGAGCAAGAATATTACCTTTTCTATCTATATCCAAAGTAGCTTCTGAGGCAATGCTTAGGACAAGACTTCAGTCAATTGTGAGGCTTAATTATGGGACCTGTACAGAAGATGAAAGAACTCAAATGAAAGCAAAAAGCCAAAAACACTCACATATAGATCAAACTATTAGTTTCAGCAAAAGAGGCTTTCAGATTTGATGTTTTCTGCTTTCACTTTTAAACCCAAGCAATAAGGACCATTTGACAAAACGAGCCTACAACAAACAACATTTGCATTTAAGCATTACAATTGCCGCTCTTCCAAAGAAAACAATATTTCTAAAGTTTGGTATAGTGCCTTCCTCTAATGGTTAGTGAATAACACTTGCCAATTGTTTCTTCAATTCCAAATGCGATTGAGATAGATTTCTTGCATGTACGAAATAAATCCTCAGAACAAAGACAGCCTTTGATTCTGGACCTGTACTACTCTGGAATATAAACACAAGTTCAACAAAATTTCACTTGAGGGAGTAATTTTGTCATGACTCATAACATTAACAGTATGTTGTTTTGGTGAAAGGGTCAAGGAAAGAAATAAGTACCCTTCTTCTTGATAGAGTTTGTTAATTAAAGCAGCAAAGAGCGCATCTCTTCTCTCAGCCTTCTCTTCTTCTCGAGCTCGTCTTTGATCTTCCCTCTCACGCCAAGCTTGTTCTTTCATGACCCGTTCTGCTTCCAATTTTTCCATTGTCTCTCTCCATTCCTGTTCCCTTAATCTCCTCTCTTGCTCTCTCACCTCCATTCCCTCCCTCCATTGCTCTTCGAACCTCTGTTGTTGCTGGAAGAAATCTTCAAGCACCTCTTGCATACTATTTGCACGGTATTTATCAGCTGTAATTCTCTGTCTTTCTTTATCTGCCCTTCTTTTCTTTCTCTTGACAATCTTCTCATCTTCGCTGTCCTCCTCTTCATCCTCCTCGTCTTCTGAGTAATCATCAGAAGATTTTTCAGCCAACAAACGTTTCAGTTTCCTTACTTTCTGTTTGGGTCTCACTCCAGATTCTGATTCCAATAGCAATCTATCCATATTTCTCTCACGTTCTTTAAAAATTGAATCCAGTTCTTCAAAGAAAGGACATTGTCTTCCATTGTCAGACTCTGAGGTTTCTTTTCCCTGAGTAGAAAAGGGTCATTGATATTAATCATTTATCCAAATAACAACAAGGGATACAAATTGGAACATAATTTGGTTTGATCTACCAAAAAAAATCAACAAGAACCGTAATAGAGATCCCCAAATAATTGACAAATAACATTACAGGATTGTATTTGCAATTTTTACAAAAAGATTTTAAAAGAGGCACATTTGTCCATTGTCACGTATCGATGGTCTTTTTCCCCTAAATAGATAGACACCTTAGACCTAAAGGTCAAAGCTCTGCCATACTCCAACTAATGCTATGCTGGATGGGTTCTAGATCAAGAAAAGGAAATTATACTCAATTGGTTTTAGATCAAGAAATGGAAATTTGATTAAGCTGAATTCAAGCTAACTGTCAGATTGGTATTGGCGAGTTTCCACATCATTGCAAAGAGTGGCATACAAAATACCAAACTAACACATAGAGATGCAAGACTGAATTCCCAGTATTCACAAACAATGGTAAAAGACGGGATTTTTAGGGTAACACAAAAAATGTTTGCAGGATTGACCTTTTGGGGTCCTACAGAAAAGGATTAAAAGATTGAACTTTGAGTATATCACAAAAATGACCACAACAGTGGCGTTTGAATTTCCAGTTTTCGCTCAACAGAAAAAGAGCCTTGTTCTTCAAGGTTTCACAAATAGCGTTACAAGATTGAATTCTCAGTTTTTATAGAGCTTTCGGCTTTACAGAAAAGAATAATTAGACTGGACCTTCCCCATTTTACATAATAAAACACCTAAAATACTGATTTTTGGAATTTCAGTTTTTCCGAAAACAGAAAAACGAAGAGAATTTTGAGGGTTATACTAAAATAGGGTTACAAGACTTACTTTTTGAGGTTCACCAAAATAAAAAGGGTTAGAAGATTGCACTTCACTACTTTACGAAGAAATTGTCACAAAAATTGTGTTCAAATTTCCAGCTTTTTGAGAGAAGGGTAAAACACTATGATCTATGATCTTCACACTTTCGCAAAAAGAAAGAGCACATTGAGGTTCACCTTAAACAAGACATTAAGATACTCCAGTTTCCACAATTCCAAAAAGAAAATTACTTTTTCATATTTTATGTTTCCACAATTTTTAAAAATATATATATATATGTAAATGAATATAAGGGTTTTCCGATGCCCAAGATAATCTAGATAACACGAGAATTGTACCTTGTAGCGGTTGACAAGATTTTTCCATTTGCATTTGCATTGTTCTGCACTTCTTCGGAAGCCCTTGTCCTTCATTTTTCCCGCAATGATCTCCCAGAGGGTTTTATTTCTTTTGGTCTGAGTGAAATCTTTTTCAAGCTCGGCTCTAATGGCGATGAATTCCTTGGTCTCGTGGAAACCCCATTGAGGGATTCTCTCATCTTTTTTCTTCAACTGCCCTGCTTCTGATGACGAATGCAAGGCCAAAGCCATTGCATTAAAGTTTTCACCTTGCATTTTACTCCTCTCGAGTCTCAAAAACCCCACAAAATCTTCATCATTTATTGAATCCTCATTCCAGTAGACTTTATAAAATACCTTCAATTCTCAAGATGAGATTCCATAGCCACCACTCATCATAGCTTTGCTCACTCTGGTTTTGATTTCTGTATTCAGATAGTGGGTAGAAGTAATAATTGGCAGCGGGAATCTGGGTTGCAGTCGGCTGATTTGAAGTTGCTCTACTTTGACCCCACTAAGTATGGCAGGTAATATTAAAGTTTCCCGTAGCGTTGACAGTAGCTTTCACACCCTCCTAACGTTTTGATCTGCGTTTTCTCATAATGATTCAAGTTATATTGGAAAATGGGAAAGAGAAAGCACCAAACCAGAGGACCGTAGCGTGACGAACATGCCATCCCCACTAGTTAGGCAGTTATGGATGGAATCTCTTTTACATTTAGAGCTTACCAACCATAACCCACGCCAATAAATTGGTGAGATCAGATTCTATTTCCAAAGTCTCGTTCACATGGTTTGCGAATTTCAAAAAGTGAGTGTGCCATCCAATCAAGTGTCTTCGATTGAGAAAGCGAAGTGCATGCTCAATTAACAATGTGAATAACAACATTTTCTGTTTAAAAAATTAGGTTTAATGAATGTGATAAGCATGTAATGATGAAATATGTATATCTTGTAATTTTTTTTAATTTTTAGGGATTAATTCTGGTCTTTAAATCTATTTATTGTTTATCTTTAGTTAAATTTGTAATTGTTCAAATGATTTGAGTTAGATGTATGATTGAAGAAATTATCTTTGAATTTTAAAAATTTAAATTCAAATTTAGAGCTATCCTTGCCCTTCCTACTTAATATTGTGTGTCAACTAGATGCATGAAATGTTTCATTATGACACTTGGAGTTGTATCTTAATTTATTTCAACATCACTTAGGCTAGGTCCCATGTAGGGACTTCAAGGTCTATTTTAAAGGAGAGGGGGTTTCATGAAGCAAAAAAAAATATGCTAGAGTGTTAGTTAGAATATTTCCCTCAATCATTGTAGCCCCTACTTTTTAGTTTGAAAATTTAAGTGGGTGCATTTTGGGTGGGGCTAGAAATTGCTACTTTTTTTTCTACCAATTGTCAATCATATGTGGTTTTAAATTCCTACCAATTAATTTTTTAATTATTTTATATTTATTTACTCTCTTAAATTGAATGTACAAAATAATAAAATTCATGAGACCACCAATTTCCAAAAATTTAGGAGCTTAAACTTGTAAGCTTAAATTTAGCAGCACCACTAAATTTTTTTAGGAAGTCACCCTCCATGGGACCCCAATCTTATCATCTAGAAACAAATATGACAATATTTTTCAAGATACATTCATTAGAATTGAATTCATTGCATTGAATTACTATTTTTACTTGCATCATTATCTAGGTTATATGTTGCATGTTTGATTATTATCTTCCATTATTTTTTAAGTTGTTCACACAATATCATTACGAGGTTTAACTCAAGGGAGGTATTATCCCTATTAATACAAGCTCTTGACTACACAACTATTGGGAAAATCTAGTAACTAGTTACAATTTGTAAACTTTATGGGGATCAAATGCAAAATATTGTATTAAAAAATATATCCTAAAAGTTGAAATAAATATGCCATAAATTTAGCAATTGATGTTTCATGGGCAGAGGATTCAATGAAGGTGTAGACATCTAAACATGTCCATACTTGACCACACTTGACTTTAACATATTATGTTTGTTAATTAAATAAAAAATCATCAATTTATTTAATTAAATCTAACCTTAACCCCCAAACGTTCCAAATAAATTAATTAATTAACCTTCATTACCTTTTTTTGTTATTTAATTTCACCTCACCATCAATCTTTGTCCACTCAATCCTATCCCTTGAATCCATCTACGTGGATCAAGATCTAAACTTGTCACCATGTGACAAGTGTCTTAACCTACCTATCCTACCCCTTGCTCACACATGTGTGAGCATATCTCTCACACATGTGAGGCAAACCTACCTCTTACACATGTCATTGACATGTTACTTTCCCAAGCTACCCTATCTCTTACACATGTCATAGGCATGTCTATTTCATGTTCTTCCCAATGTGTGCTCACACATGTGTGAGCACATCTTGCTCTTACACCTCCTTTCCCCTTGTGACACAAGGCTAAGCCTCCATCATCTCATTCAATCTTGACCCTCCATTTAGTCAATGTATCTTGGCCATTGATTTCTCCCATGAAAAATCTATAAATTGAGGTATTTGCTCTCAATTTGAACATCTACCTTCATCATGTCCTTATTTTGTTATTTTCTTCTATCAATATTCAATCTTAACATCACATTGATGGTATAAATAACTAAATTCCATTCAACTACAACATCAAAAGGAGCACATCAAGTAGACATGGGTGCATCTATTTCATCTCAATCTATGGGGAGAGAAGGGTAAAAGGATAAGGTAATTGTTCTTCATTTACATTTATCTTCTATTTTTATCTTTTATCCATCTACATTTTGGCATGCTTGATGGGACCCACATCCCTGAAACTAACAAAATTTTGAGTATCTATGAAGTTTTTTACGTTGCAGGTAGCGGAACAACGCCTATGCTCTGTGTTTTAGCACCTCTACAAGTGGGATTAGCACCTCTATCATAAATCAGTACCTTTGTCGATTCAGCACGTATGTTATTTAGTGGCCTTCGCTTAGTGTATGAGTAGATTTTGATAATTAGCAGTTTTTCACTAACTTTGATGATATTTTTAGTGTTTTCTCGATTTTAGATGTTTGCTAACAAATTGTTTGTTTGATCATTTATCTTCTTTGTTGTTTTTTAATGCTTTTTGTTACTATTTTTTGTAGTTTTTTAACAATTCTTCTACAGGCATTCTATAGCAGCACCTTTACTAATTCACCACCTACATCATTTAGCACCTTTGTTCATTCAATGCTTACACAAACTAATTCAACGCCCCTATTTTGGTAGGTATATATCACCTTTTGGTGCCTCTACTTTATGTTTCAGTGCCTACGCTTTGTTTTTCACCACCTTTGTCTCTTTGCTCTTTTTCATGTTTGTGTTGTTTCTTGTCTAACTTTTTTTCAGTTACTAACTATTTTTGCAATAATCCCACACTTGTCCAAGACCTACAAAATTAGAAACTACTAATATTTTGGTGTAGGAACACTTGTCAAAGAAGTTTGTTTTTATTACTAATTCAATTGCACAAAATTAAAATAGTGGAATTTTACTTTGCTTATTATGTTTGGAGAGTTAGTGTTGGTGTATGCTCTCCCCTTACACTTAGTATGATCTTGGGGATTGAAAATCACATTTTCTCTCATCTTTGTTATAGATTAAATCCTAGGATTTTTCTAGTTTTGTGTGTATGCTCTCCCCTCGTGCCCAGTGTGATCTTGGGTGATCAAAAACACCTAGCAAAGTCCTTAACTTTAGGAGGTCTGCTTGGGAATTTCATCACCACAAGGGATGACCTCAACTCTCGTGTTTTGAAAAAGTATAAATAGCAGGAGGTGAATCCAAAGACACCTCTCTTGGAAGTAGGATCTTTTCATTCTTGGCTAAGCCCCCAAGATCTTCATACCTTGGGGAAGTGAAGGTGAAGAGTGAGTTACCCTCTCCCAGTTGTTTGAAATCATTCTCTTTCATCTACGAATTTGGCCTCATGTACCCTTGAGGTATTTGGAGGACTCTCTGGCAACCTTGTTAATCCTAGTTTAAGACCATTTGATCGTTACTTATTGTGGTATAGGGTATAGTATCCTGCTTGAAGTTACTCACCATGTACTTTCTCTTGTTGAGGTGACAAATATCACTTGGTAGGACCTTTTCCTTCTAAGATAAGGGGTGTAAAGGTGGTACATGACCTTTGCATACCCTAGTTACCCATTCATTTAAAGGTATTATACTTTGACAGGTGGGCCTGCATTAAGTTTACACTCCCATTTAAATAATTCTAGGCTTGTGCAAGTGCTTGAAGTGTCTTCTTTTTCAAAACTAGTGCTACCTATCAATCTAACTCCCTCTCAATCCAAGTTGTTTGCTTGGTTTTTTCAATTCCACCCCTAGTTAACCAAGCAAAAAACCTTCAATCTAAACTCTAACATCCAGTATTTTCCTCCAAATCCTTCATCCATTCTTCCAATCCAATCCTATCCACATCCAAATCACCCCAAAAAAAAGTGAACACATTCAAAACCACAATTTAGTGTCTTTGTTGATTCAACACCCTTACATTGTGCTTTAGTGCCTTTGCAACACACATTCAAACCACATTTTAGAACCTTTGTTAATTTAGTGCCCTTGCACTAGGCTTTAGCACCTTTACAAAACCCATTCAAACCCATAGCTCAATGCCTTTGTTGATTCAATGCCCTTTTAGTGTGATTTAGCACCTTTGCAAAACACATCCAAACCATAGTTCAGTGCTTGGTGCCTTTGCTAGTTCACCTCAAAACTCAAACATTTGAATCCAAAAGATGATTGTCCTCACCGATCAAGGTTAGATTCATCCAATATCAACCTTAGACAGACCTAGTTGCACAATAAACCATCCACAAACCCTAAACCATCCCTAAACATCTCTAAACCACCCCAAAATATTCCTAAACATTCCCAAACATCCCTAAACTATCCCTAACCATCCCTAATCATCCCTAAACTTCATCCAATCATCCCTAATCAGTACCAACTCAATCTTAACCTTAAACCCTAACATTTGAATCCACAAGTTGATTATCCTCGCTGAGCAAGGTTAGGTTCATCCAATATTAACCTTAGACAAACCTAGTTGCACAATAAACCATCCACAAACCCAAAACCATCCCTAAACATCTCTAAACTATCCCAAACATTCTTAAAAATTCCTAAACATCCCTAAACTATCCCTTACCATCCCTAATCATCCCTAAACTTCATCCAATCATCCCTAATTAGCACCAACTCTATCCCAACCATAAACCCTAACCCCACTGTGAAACCCTTAAATCCTAACCAAAACTCTCTTCAAGCACTTGCAAAGGCACTAAACCATGCATAGCCATTGAATCATCCCTTGCAAAGGCACTAAACCATGCATATGCACTAAATTAGGCCTTGCAAAGGTGCTAAACCATGCATAGGCATAAAATTAGGCCTTGCACAGACACTGCAACAAGCATAGGTGTTGAAACTAGGCCATTTCAAATAGTTCATTTAGCATACCAAAAAAAATTATCTAGGGGCTTTGCCCTCACACCCCTATATGCAGGGGGTCGTGTCCATCCCTCGCACCCTCCTATCATTGGGATGGGTGTCCCAAACCCCCTTTGGGCTACAACTATTTTCTTTTTATCATTTATAACCATCCTAATCATCCCTAATCACATCCTAATAATCCTAATCTCATCTTAATCATCCCTAATCCCATCCTAATCATCCTTAATCCCATCATAATCATCCCTAATCACCCCCATTAACCCTAATCTCATCCCTAATCACCTCTAAGCTCATCCTCCCTCTTCATCCTTAAGTCTTATTCTTTTAATCCCCAATCCATTTCTAATCCATCATCCCAATTTATATCCTCATCCAAACCCAAATCCTCCTCCAAATCTAATCAACCCTCATCCTCTATCTTACATTAACCACATCCTAATCCACCTCTCAAGTCACCTTTTTGTCCCAAATTTGAGCTTAACCAAATCCAAATTTTGGTCTTTAATGAATCCCCCATCCAATCCAATTTATCCTCATCCAATATATCCTAATCCCCTTTCACCCATCCCAATCCAATCCAACATCATGTATTCCTTCTATACCTCCCCACCAATCTTTAATGATGATGAGGTTAGCCTTGTTGACCAACTCAAATATGATCCTTATAATGATAATGAGAATTTTTTTTTATCAAAAGGAACTATCCTCATCCACAAGTTTCATCCTCACCAACTACTTCAGCAATGAAAAAGATGCCATGCTTAGATACTTCCTTAATATTGGTGATATAATTACATCCTCCCCACCTTAATTCAATCCCAATCCATAAACTATTTCTTATCCTTCCCTTTCCTTTGACAAGGGAAGTCAAGCCTCTATGAAAAATTCCCCTCCAACCCCATCCACATCCCAAATCCCCATCTCCAAACCATTTTCAAGATCCACATCCTCATCCTTGATTTACCAATCTATGGAAACCTCCACTTCTTATTCCACTTGCTCATCTCCCACATCCTCACAATCCAAATCACCCCAATCCTACAAATCCACATCATCTCATGTCTCCCATGAATACCTCCAAGGAATATTAATCAATGAGCCTAAATCCCCTCCTCCAAACAAAGTGGTGCAATATTCTCATGCCATGCATCCACCTTCATCCCATCCACGTCATGATAAACCCCAATTCCATAAACCTTATGAATATCCTATCCCTCCATCTACCCAAATTGAAGAGTCTATCCAACCTTCATCACCTCTTACACCATCCATACCAAATGAACAATGTCATTCCCTTGATCCAAATCATGCCAATATAGATTCCCCTATATATCAAGATCAAATTGTCCCTCGCATGTCATCTCATGATCCATATCTAAATCAAAACCAAAGCACACCTTCTATGCCATATGATGACCCTCTCCCATCTCATGATCAAGATACCCCTCCCACTCCACCTAATGATCCCCTTCCTAATCAAAAGAAAAATATTCCTCCATCTCATCCAATGATCCTTTTCCATCTCATCATCAAGAGAAAAATATCCCTTCCATCCCACCCCATTATCCTCCCCCCTCTCATGATCCCCTTCCATCCACTCCATTGCATGCTCCCTCTCCAAGTCAAGATCAAAACATCCCTTCACCTCCATGTCATGATCCTAACCCTCCACAAGATCCCATCACCCATATCCAAGCTACCCATGAACCCCATAACTATCAAATGGGTTTCACCACTTTTATTTAACCTGGTTTACTCCAAAAACATATAACTCATTACACCTCATACCTCCCTCAAAATGGACTCACATCTTGTTTCCAAAACAACAAGTATCCCATTTCTAGAAGGATTTGTCAAAATATGCATTATCAAGGCAAAGGATTGGGCCTCCATGAGCAAGGAATATTATAACCCATTCAAATCCAATCATATCCTAATTTTCATGGCCTTGGCTATCAATCTCAAGATGTTAGTACTCCTCCTAAATCTCACATCCCTCCACTTAAGTCCAAATATTCATATCCACCATCCTCCAAATCCATCTTAGGTCCTTATATTCCTAAGAAAAATCCTTCATCCCTTCCATCTATTTTGGGTCCCTATGTCCCAAAATAATATCCTTCATCCCTTCCATCCATTTTAGGTCCTTATGTCCCAAAACCAAGTCCTTCCTCCCTTCCATCCATTTTGAGTCCTTACATTCCTCCACCACCCATCAATCCTATTCCATAGTCCCACTATCCTATTTAAATATCACCTCAAATCCCAAATCAAGATCAAAAAAGGCATGCATCCTTGAAGCCCTTCCAGCATCCTACCTACATAAACTCATCCATAAAATCTCCATATTGTTCCTCTCCATCCACCAATATCATTGCTCTTGGAAGTAATTTAGATGTCAAATATAAAATGCATAAATCCAAAAATCCAAATACATCTAAGGATTACCATGTCCCATCAAAACTACATGCTAAAGAAAATACAAATCTCATCCAAAAGAAAGAAAAAAAAATCAAAATGCCATAAAGACCCAAGAATCAAAAATCAAAGTAAAAAACCATTTGGATTCCCAAATTGCTCATAGAAGCAATGCATCTCAAAGAACAATCAAAATTGGCATCCAAACTTGCTAATCCAAAAGCTTCATCCACTCCTAATTCCTCCAATCCTCCATCCAACAATCCTCCATCTTCCAAATCCATCTTAGGCCCCTATGTCTAAAAATCCGCATCCACTGAACATCTAAATCTCCAAATTCAAAATCCACTTCTCCTCTACAACTCCACCACCCTTCAAGGTATGTGCCAATATTGATATTTCCAACATTTCCATCCACTCATCCACAAGTATTCCAACCCTCCATCTACTATCCAAAATTCATCCCCCGTCATCCTCCTTTAATCCAATTCCTTGCATAAATCCATTTTATCTCCCTTTCTATAATTTTACCAACATATATTGAGCATACCTCTACTTTCCATGGTCATATGTAGCACATCTTCAAGGGATACCATCCATGAAACTAGATGCTTCATTCCTTCCTCTATCTCCCCATCATCCATCCACGATCTTCCAAATCCACATGCTTATCCTCACCATTATCCATCCTTTCTATTTCATATATCCAAAAAATGAAAAAATGAAAAAAAGAACATAAATCATTCATCCAATGGTGAAAACCATTACTTGTGGCACCTTGGACAAGTACCATGATAAAAAATTGGTAAACAAGTGTCATGTGTAATCCCCCATCCACTTGCCTCTAAACTTGGGGGCAAGAATAATCCATATCACATTCTATTCACATATTTCATTATCCCTCATCCCCTATCCATCATCATATCTAAGTCCATCCCCCTTTTCCACCTTTGATCTTTACAAGGCTAAGGATCTTCTTTAGTATCACATATCCTACGTAGCTTATATCATATCCCTCATCCTATCCAAATCCATCCTCCCTTTCTATTTTTGATCTTGATAAGGAGTCTCCATGTTATTCTTCCATCCATACCCTTTATTATCCACCATCTCATATCCCTTATCCTATCTCCATCCCCTCATCATATCAACTTCATCCTCTCTTTTTGGCCTTGATCTTGATAGAGATCTAGGGGTAAAATATAAATACATTCTTTGGACAAGGAAAGCCTTACTCTTATTTCCATCCATGTATCTTATTCATTATCCTTCCATCTTATGCATATTTTATCATCTTCCATCCTCCACTACACTACCACTAGTGAGGGGCATCTTGTTCCTTTACAACATAATCCTTGGAGCTCCATTCTCCTATCCTTCATCCACCATCTTCTTATCTATCATCACCTTTAATCCATCCACTTAATCCCCCTATTCTCCTATCCAATAAATTCATCTATCTTTCCATATTTTACCAATCCTTGGTTTCCCTTGTCATTGGTTCCTATCCATTCCTCTATCCTCCTTAGATCCTATCTTATTCAATCCATTTATTTTCTATCTACCATCCAGACCAATCCTATCCCATCCATTTAACATCTATCTATCCTACCTAATCCATTTATCCTCCATATATCCTTCTAATCCAATACATTTATCATCCCCATTCAATCCATCCAAATGCAATCAATCCTAATCCATGCAATCCAATCTTGAAATCTATTTCATCATCTAAAATCAATCCATCATTTTGATCCAAAACAATTAAAATCCATTGATCCATTAATCCAATGAATCCACATGTTGTTCTTATCCTTGGCAACACAATCCTTGGGGTACGCATTATTCTTGTCATTAACTTTTTTATCTTCGTCATCATCATCAATCAATCAATCAGTTGGTTTTCATCTTGACTAGGGGCATTATCCTAGTTTGTTTTAGGTGTGTTGTACATGCTTGCTTGTTGCTCAAGTGTGTGTTATCATTGTTTTCATTTATCATGGTATTTTCACTTTGTTGCCACAAAGGCATCATGGTCTTCCATATCATGGTGTCATAAGGGATATATGTTTGCACTTGACCTTTTTGATCACATACTTGGCATATTTTCACCCTAGTTCCTTATACCTTGGTGCATAACATCAACTACAATATCAAATCTAGGTTTCTTATACCATTTCAACAAGATTCTTATCCATCATTTCTCCTTGTCCATCCATCTTAATTCCATCCCTTTTCTATCAATCATTCTCTAGTCCTCTCCATTTCGAGAGAAAACTTGTGTTCTTTAAACCTGCTTATCCTCTCGAGGGGGCATATAACAACATCCTCATCATCCTTCCTAATATTACCTATGATTGGGGCATCATTCCACTAGTCCTCATCCTTTTTTATCCATTATATTCTATTCTTCTTTGATATAACACCACTCCTTACATTTGTGACGCTATATTAAAGAGGGGCAAACTGTAGACATCTAAATATGTCCATACCCGACCACACTTGACTTTACCCCATTCTACCCATTAATTAAATAAATAAATATTTAATCCATCCTTATCCCATCCCTTAATTAAATAAATTTACATTTATTTAATTAAATATAACCTTAGCCTCAAACCTTCCAACTAAATTGATTAATTAATACCTACTTAATTTATTTATTTAGGCTAATTAACCTTCATTACCATTTTATTATTATTTAATTCCACCTCACCATCAATCCTTTCCCACTCAATCTTATCCCTTGAGTCCATCTTAATGGATCATTATTTAAACTTGTCACCATGTGACAAGTGTCCTAACCTACCTATCCTACCCCTTTCTCACACATGTGAGGCCACCCTACCTCTTACACATGTCACTTTCCCAATCCATCCTACCTATTACACATGTCATAGACATGTCACTTTACCTCTTACACATGTCTCTTTAATTTTTTTTCCAATGTGTGCTCACAAATGTGTGAGAACACCTTGCTTTTACACCTCCTTTCCTCTTGTGACACTTGTCACAAGGCTAAGCGTCTGTCATCTCGTTCAATCTTGACCCTCTATTTAGTCAATACATCTTAGCCATTGATTTCCCCCATCAAAAAATCTATAAATAAGGCATTTAATCTCATTTTGATAAGAGACATTCATCATATCCTTATGTTGTCATTTTCTTGAATAATCTACCTTCATCGTGTCCTTATGGTGCTATTTTCTTCTATCAATATTCAATCTCAACATCATGTTGATGGTATAAACAACCAAATTCCATTCAACTACAACACCAAAAGGAGCACATCAAGTAGACATGGGTTCATCTACTTCAACTCAATCTATGAGGTGAGAAAGGTAAAAGGGAAAGGTAATTGTTATTCATTTGCATTTATCTTCAATTTTATGTCTTTTATCCTTTTAATCATCTTCAAAAGGATAATACAATCATGCAACCAATTAAACAATCAACACAAAATTTTTAAAAAACTTCACAAAAACAACAATATTATCTTTATTGGATTTAGGAACATGAACTAACTATAATTTTCCACAATGGCCTTCTTACTTGCTAGGTTGTAGCCATTTAACTATTGAAATGGAAAGCTACTACTTTCAAATGAAACTAAGTATATGTCCTAACTCTTTTGTGTCATCATCACCAAACTCCATCTTGAACCCTCATTATGATATTCACTCTCAAATCTCCAAATCCTTATTGATAATTATCCTTCTTCTTGATGAACTCAAATGATTGTAAATAATATAAAGCAATCTTGGACCTCCAAATGATCTATGTTGGCTACAAGGTGGTCTAAAGTTCAATACTCCATGAAACATATTGTGATCAGTGTTCCTAACCTATTCTAAATCAAGCAAAACAGAGTGCAAAAAGAAGGAAAAGACACTAAACACCTCAAGATAGGGCTATGTTAAACTTAAACAAAATAAAGATAAGCAAGTAGATTTTTACCTTGTTCAAACTGCTCTTTGGTTGGCCCTTTTATCTTTGATGTTTTGTGTGCTCCTTTGATGGAAATATGGATGAAAATTGATTTAAAATGTTCTAAATGAGATGAGGTATGCAATGAACTATGTGGGTAGTGGTATGGATGAGTGCAAGTGCAAGAAATCAAAGATTCAAAGCATGCAACAATGGAGATTCCACAATGCAAGTGTTTGAGAGCTAGAACGCAAAAGTATGTGAATGCCTAATAAATGAGAATGAATGAAAATCATTCATTTTAAGGGAGAATTCTCTAGAGAATTCAATGGTCAAGATTGAGCCAACATGGCCAAGATAGAGGGCTATGGTGAGTTGAGGACTCACAAACCCTCACATCTTGCCATGTGGAAATGAGATGGCAAAAGGACATGGTGAGGTGGAGAGAGTACAAATGAGGTGGAGGTCCTTGCAAGTACCTTGGGATGAGAAGAAGATTTCCTCAAAAAATAACTTCTTGTTCCCATGTGGGAAGGATGTTGACATGTGAGGAATTTTAGAATTCCTCACACATCATCATGGGGAAGAGAGAAGTTGTTAGAGGAATAAATGTGAATTTTAAATTCACATGATTGGAAATGATAAGGTGGTTGGGGGAATAATGTTATGCAATCACCTGTCATGGAAAAGACATGCAAAACCAAAGAAGATGTTTTGTAAACCTCAAAGTAAAAAATGCATTAAAGAGAATCAATTATTACAAAGAGATCAATCCTTATGAAGGAGATCAAGAAACCCTTGAAACCCTAGTGTGCACACTTAATAATTAATCAATTATTAATGTGCCTACAAGTAACTAAAGGGAATGGTGACTTAATTAACCAATATGATATAATTAATTAGAAGTGGAATAACTATTACTCCAAATAAATGTGAATTTTAAATTCATATGAGAAGCACCTTGTGGATAAGACAAGGCTCTTATGAAGGAAGCTAAAAAGTACCTTGTGAATAAGACAAGGTCCTTATAATGGAAGGTTCTTGAGCCCATGTGACTGATGTGACAAGTGGGGAGTTCTAGAACTCCTAACAACTTGCATGGGAAGAGGAGAGTCTTGGAGGGATAAATGTGAATTTTAAATTCACATGGGGAAGAGGGTCTAAGCTAAATGTGGAAATTGTGAAGGTTGACCAAAAAGGTATGCTAAATATAGCAAGGGGATTAGATTAAGGTTGCGCAAATAGGTGATTAAGAAACTTAATGAGGGATTAGAGGCAAGTGGGAGAATATGGAGGATGTGACATTAATCATGATTAAGGTGTGCACATCATAATCATGGATTAATTAAATTAATCCCGATTAGAAGAGGGTTATGGAGGATGTGACAAGGAGAGAGAAAAAGAAGAATTTAAAATTGTTTTAATTCAAAAAGGTCAAATAACTAAATTAAATAAATTGATATGTTTATTTAATTTAGAGAGGAGGAGATAAAGGTAAATTAAATACATTAGGAACTTTAGGGAAAGGGGATATATTAACTAAATAAATCATTTAATTAATATTGATGAAGTAGATGGATAAGGGAGACGGGTTTGACCATGTGGAAGTGGTCAAATCTGGATGTCTACATTTTGCCTCTCTTTGAAATATTGCTAGAATAATAGTGTTTCGAAGAAAAATAAAATGGAGATGACTTTATAGAAGAAGCAACTAGAAAATGATGTCCCAACATGGGAGAAGTTGCGTGAGCTGTCCAAAGGGAGGGGAATGAAGGGAGATGCCCCAATCTCACAAGGAAATGACTGTGATAGAGGAATGGAGGAAAATGGTAGGGTATGCTCCCAAGAGAGGGTAGTTGGGGAAGAAAAAGGGGACCAGATGACTTCTCGATATGAGGAAACAAAAGGTACGGTTGGAGAGAGCTCGAAAAACTATGAAGATTGGCTTTTGAACGGAGTCAAACAGACACATGGTTTACAAATGGCGGCCCCGGGAAGTTAGAGGATTAGTTGAATTAAAAGAGGTTTAAATAAAGGGTAAAAATACCCTTCACCTTAAAAAGTGAAAAAAGGAGGGAAAAAGTTATATAAGGTAATTTGAGAAATTAGCACACCTCATTTGCACCCCTGGCAGTTGAGTGAGAGAGAGAAAGAAGAGGAGAGGAAGGAGATGAAGAGATGAGGATGTCGAACGATTACGACTCTAACATCATCCATCGGGGGGACGATGTATGACTGTTTTACCATGAGCACGTGGTTCCACGCCAGGTTACATTTAAAACCCTCTTTGTGATTTTAAGCATTTTATGATATATTTTTGAGTTTTAATGCTTTTTGAAAATATGGGTTTTGGGATTGGGTTAGTTTAGAAAAATGGGTCGGGGCGAAATTTCAATTTCGCTGAGCAGGTAGGCAGAATCGCCTGTTAGAGGCAGAGGAAAGGGGGGGTGGATTTTCCCAATGAGAGGGTAAATGCACCTAGAAAAATGAAAATAAATGCTCGAACAGGGCAGAGGGACAAGAGGGCAGGGTGGATTTTCCCTGGGCATGGGAAAATCCTCTCGAAAAATTAAATGACAGTAGGATGGGCGACCTTGCCCAGGAAATGGGGCGTGCGAGGAGGGTGACCCGCCCAGGCAAAGGCGACCCACCAGTGGGTTCGCCCACCCGAGGTGGGTCTGCAAGTTGAGGGTCCACCACATCTGGTGGGTCCTTAGGTTAGGCTCTGAGCGAGCATGGGTTGGGGGTGGGCTCGCCTCAAGCTAGGGTGAGTCCACCCTGAGTCGAGGTAGGTTTGCCTCGAGCGGGGCAGGTTTGCCCCAAGAAGTCGGGGCGAGTTCATCCAAAGCCGAGGGGTTTCGCCAAGGGGCAGGGGGAAGAGAGAAAAAGGAGATAAGAAAATAAGACTGGGAAAGATGGGTAAAAGTCTGGCCAAAAGAGGGGGAAGCGAAAACTTAGTGAAAAGATAACCCGGGGCCGGGAAAAGGGAAAAGATGAGGAAAAAGAGAAGATGACTAACATGTGATGTTGTATGGACGCAGAGCTTCGACAGCTTGTGGACGCATGAGAGGCAGTCAGAGGTTCTAGCAGCGATGATGGAGACCATGAACGAAGCAGATCACGAGGCTCTGTCACAGGCAGGATTGCTTCACCTATTAGGGTACCTACCATTAGAGTGCATCAGGCGATGCTGACAGCATTGATAGAGCGGTGGAGTTCAGATACGTCGACTTTCCATCTCCCGACAGGGGAGATGATAGTGACTTTGGAGATGTATGGCAGATACTAAGGCTACCTATAGCGGGCTACCTGGTGAGTGCGACGACATCCATGGGGGCAGAGCTGGATCATATTGTGTGGGTGTTGTTTGGACAAGATGATCTGCCTGTGCAGAGGGGGGGATTGGATGTGGACCGATGCTTGGCGTTGGGGGTGCCACCATACCTATGTGGGTTGATTAACGGATTATTACTATGAGACTAGAGTGGGCGCTTCTGCAGCTTGAGGTTTATGGAGGTGATTTGACATATCATCGAAGGGAGAGAGGGGCAGTTCGCATGGGGTACATGCGTACTAGCACAAATCTACAGAGACATGCACGTCATATGCTACCGAGAGGTGCTCAACGTGAAACAGGTGACGATGTTGTAGGTATGGGCTTGGGAGCACATCAGTGTCACCAGGCCAGGAGTGGTGAGAGAAAGACTGGAGGATGAGACAACACCAGTAGCTTGGTGGTATGGGTTAGAGGATGGCTAGGTATGGCACTACGAGGGCCAGGGGGATCTAGATAGATGGAGGAGGACATTGGATGACTTGCAAGAGGAGCATATAGTGTGGAGGCAGTATATGACATGATGATTTCAGGATGGATGAGAGATGAGGCAGAGCAGAGAGGGCACTTCTTTACCAGAAGCTTCATAGTCGGGAGGGAGCCATGGACAGTGTAGGCACATAGACCAGATAGAGTGACCAGACAATTCGGGATTACACAAAACATTTTTCATGGACCAAATAGGTTCTGACGGATTATGCGAGAGTGGCCATGGGGAGAGCCGATTTTGCCAAGGTTTGTGAGAGAGCATTGGGAGACATTGCAGTTAGTACCCTACCTGGGTAGGACCGGGGGGACATCAATGCAGGAGTGGCAATGTGATATGTCACGTGGTATCTCCGTCATTAGCCTAGACAGATTAATCCAGAGGAGCCAATTGTAGAGGCACTAGGGTTTGGGCCAGAGGATGAGTTGCGATTGGCAGGCCAGAGGAGAGGGAGGAGGGGACAACAAAGGAGAGGATAGGAGGCAACTAGAGCAACGGGGCAACAGGGGGATGCAGAGGCCGCAAGACAGTAGGATAGAGGAGAGGGCGAGGCTGGGGCCGCAGGGCAGCCAGAGAGGATGAGGAGGAGGAGACAACAGAGGAGAGCTAGAGTGAGGATCAAGGTAGAGGAGGGGAGAGATGAAGTAGGGATGGTGGAGAGGGATGGGAGAGGGTAGGAGGGAGCTGGAGCAACAGGGCAGCAGGAGAGAGGATAGATGGTGATTGGGGCCACAGAGCAACAAGAGAGGGTGAGGAGGAGGAGACCACGGAGGAGAGCCAGGGTGGAGATCAGGGGAGATGATGGGAGAGATGATACAAATGTGGAGATGATGGATGAGAGAGATGAGGGAGATGCGGAGGTGATGGATATGGACGTCCATGATATTCTCCCATTGGCCATGGTGCCACTTATAGTAGAGGATCCGACTATATTGTTGAGAGGGGCCATGGCGAGATTACAGATCATCGAGCACATATTGAGAGATACAGAGGCTGTGAGATGTAGATTAGAGGCAGAGGTGGCCAGCGCACGGGAAGAGGGACAAAGGGATTATGGGATCCTAGCAGACAAGGCCTCATAGATACATGTGGAGAGGGATGAGCTAGAGGCTGAGGTGAGTCGACTACGAGCAGAGGTGACGTGGCTGGAGGGGGAGGTATCTAAAGAGCATGAGGAGGTGGTGGCTACGAGATGGGAGTGGGATAGATTAGAGGCATCGATGGCTATATGACAAGCGAGAGGACAGGGAGAGCTAGAAGAGTGACAAACCAAGCATCGACGGAGACCTTGGCACAGGTTGAGAGAGACATGGATGATTTGAGGATACAGGTGGAGGGGTTACTGAGAGAGAGGACTGAGCTGAGATAGGAGCGAGATGAGCTC
>VDFB02344135.1:0-22249 GCA_007258455.2 Sequoia sempervirens
TTGATCCACACTGCATCAGCATCAGGTTGATCATGCCTCTTAATCAGATGTTCTTTGTACTCCTTGGTTCTAGTTCTCTTATAGACTCTAGTGTCCAATATCTTGTCAGCTTGCTTGACTGTAGTGGAGGGAAGTTTGAGTTCTTCCACATCTTGGATGACTTCATGAAGGGTCTGATCCATGTTTGGTGGTGGTCCTCTGTAATGCACCAGATCTGCAACATTAAAAACAAGGGACAGTCCACTGTCATCTGGTAATTGCACCTTGAAAGCATTACTTCCATACTTCTCCAAGATAGGACAGGGACCTATCCTCTTCATTTGCAACTTATGAGGAACTCCTTTCTGCAGTCTAGACTTGTTCAAATGCACCATTACTAGGTCTCCAACATTGAATTGAACTTCTTTCCTATGCTCATCCACCTTAATCTTATGTTTCATGGTGTTTTCTGCCAGTTTTTTTTCTGACTGTATCATGGATCTCCTGCATTGCATAGGCAAAGTCATTAGCATATCCACTTCCTTTGACTCCATCCTTCAACTCTCTCAGCTCATAAACACCTCTAGGATGTAGACCATAAACAATTTCAAAGGGACTCTTCCCTGTTGATCTATTTACAGTGTCATTATAGGCATATTCAGCTTGCCCAATCAACTGATCCCATTGTTGACCATACTCCTTGGTCAAGCATCTTAAGAGATTTCCAAGTGTCCTATTCACAACTTCGGTTTGACCATCAGTTTGGGGATGGTATGCAGATCCAAAGGATAAATTAGTGCCCATTATTTGCCAAAGAGTCTTCCAAAAATGACTCATAAACTTAGTATCTCTGTCTGATACAATGCTGATTGGTAAGCCATGAATCCTTACTATCTCTTTGAAGAAAAGAGAGGCTATTTGACTGGCATCATTGGTTGTTTTGCATGGCACAAAGTGAGCCATTTTGTTGAATCTGTCTACAACAACATAAACAATGTCCATACCTTGCCTTGTCTTGGGTAACCCAACTACAAAGTCCATACTCAAACATTCCCATGGCCTAGTAGGAATAGGCAGTGGCTGGTATAGGCCTGCATTTGAAGAAGTACCTTTGGCCTTTTGACACACTACACAACTTTCCACATACCTCCTGACATCTAAGTTCATCCTTGGCCAATAGTAAAACCTTTGAACCAGTTCCTGAGTTTTGGTGATCCCAAAATGACCACTCAATGCACCATTATGCTTTTCTTGTATCAAGTTCTCTCTAATAGAACCTCTAGGAACACATAGTTGATTCCCTTTAAACAAAAGATCACTTTGCAAAGTATATTCATCATATTTACTGTGAAAATGATTCTTGTATTCAGCACATACCTTATAAATATCTGCAAAGTCTTCATCATCTGCATATAGATCTTTGAAATGATCTATCCCCATGCTCTTCAACTAAATTTCTTGAATTGTGAGGACTCTTACGCTCCAAGGCATCACATACCTTGTTGAGAGATCATTTCTTGTGCTTGATATTGAAGGTCTAAGCTTGCAAATACTCCACCCATTTCATGTGTCTGTGACTCAACTTCTCTTGTGAATTTAGGAAACTGAGTGCTTGGTTGTTTGAATACACAATGAATTCCTTGGGAAGCAAAATGAAATGCCTCCACTTTTTCTTAAAGCACGGACCAGTAAAACCGCATCTCAAGGTCGCCAAGAAGAATGCTTCTTCTTAGCTACATACTTCTCTGAATGAAAGGCCACCGGTCTGCCCTCTTGACTGAGAACAGCTCCAATAGCTACATTGCTTGCATCACATTCAATGGTGAATAGCTTCTCAAAACTTGGTAACACCAAAACAGGTTGGGTAGCTATCTTTTCCTTTAGCAACTCAAAACTTTTGTTAGCTTGCTCATTCCATACAAACTTAGTCTTCATTCCTCCTTTTATGGTATCCAACATAGGAGCACAAATAGCACTACACTGTCTTATGAATTTCCTATAGTATTGAGCAAGACCATGGAAGCTTCTTACCTCTGTTCTTTGTCTTTGGAGTGGAAGCCAATTGAGGTGGCTTCACTTTCGATAATCCATCTTCAAGTTGCCATGTGATAGCACAAATCCAAGGTACACCAGCTCTGTTTTGATGAACTCACACTTTTCCAGATTGATCATCAGCTTCTCCTCCTGCAGCTTCTTGAAAATCAGCTCTATATGTTGGAGGTGCTCTTCTCTTGTTCTGCTATAGATTAGTATATCATCAAGATACACTACTACAAATTTTCCAATGTAGTCTTTGAGGATTTCATTCATGAGTCTCATGAATGTGGAGGGGGAATTAGACAAGCCAAATGGCATAACTAGCCACTCATAGAGACCCTCATTGGTTTTGAGTTGTTTTCCACTCATCTCCCTCATGTAATACAATTTGGTGATAACCACTCTTTTAAATCTATGCTTGGTATGAGTACCTACAAGCTTCACCTAGACAATCCGCTTAGAGATCTTCAATCCTAGGGATAGGAACTGCCACCTTATGGTTATCTTGTTTATTGCCACGGAATCAGTACAAGCCTCAATTTCCTCCTCCCTTTTTAGAATTGCTAAGGCGATCTGGAGTGCTTGCGCGGACTAATGCTTTTCCTAATAAGACCTTGGTTTAGAAGTTCTTGAATCTGCCTGGCTATTTCCTCATTTTGTTGAGGAGTCATCTTATAGGCTGCTTTGTTTGGAAGGGTAGCTCCTGGTATCAAGTCTATCCTATGACTTATGGCTCTTTTAGGAGGTAATGTTGCTGGTTGACCACTACTTACAATGCCCTCATAGGTCTGCAACAATTTTTGTATCTCCTTGGGTAACTCTTTCTTTTCAGTTGCTTTCTCTTTGCTCACCTCTCTTGGCTTTATCATCACTACATAACCAACTCCTTCTCCTTCTTCCAAGGCTTCCAAGAACTCTTTTTCACCCACCATGAGTAGTTTAGAACCTGTTGTCTGCACCTCTGTATCTTCTAGCAAAGACTGAATCTTAAAGGTTACCTTATCTTTCTTGAAAGTATAGGAGTTCTTTGCTCCATCATGCACAACTTGGCGATCAAATTGCCATGGTCTACCTAGGAGCAAGTGACATGCATCCATAGGTAACACATCACACAAAACTTTGTCCTTGTACCTACCAATTGAGAACTCCACCCATGCTTGTTCATTCACCAAGACATGTTGACCTTTATTGAGCCATGTGACCTTGTAAGGATTGTTGTGGGGTATCCTTGTCAACTTCAACTTGCTGACTGCCTCCTCTGACACAATATTGTCAGTAGAACCTGAGTCAATAATGACTTTACACACTTTCCCCATCATCTTGCACTTTATCCTAAACAAGGACCTCCTTTGGCTTGGTTCTTCTTTAACCGGTTCCTTGATCAAAGTTCTCCTCATCATGAGGTTCTCACCTTCCTCTGAATTCAATGGCACTTCAGGATGCTTATCTACTACAGCTGTCTCATCATGAACCAGGTTGGTTCTCTTGTCACCTCCATGAGAAGTACTTCCTTTCTCTGGACATCTATAGGCCGGGTGTCCCAATTGATTGCAGTGGTAACATTTCATATTAGTGAAGTAGTTGCCTCTTCCTTGTCCACCACTTCTTCCTCTGGAGCTGGAACCTCTTCCTCTACCACCTCTGCTAGAGCTTCCTTCTTGCCGTTCAGAGTATCTGACTTCTCCTTGGGCCCTTGGTTCTGAACTCCTTCCACCATAACCACCTCTTTGTCCTCTGTTGTCTTTCCCTTTACCTCTACTTTTGGGGTTTTGCTCTTGCTTCCTTTTGCCTTTCTCCTCTATCTTTAAGGAAATTTGATAACATTGGCGGATGGTTTTGAAGTTCACTAGGCTCATGTCTTCTTGAATAGACCATTTAAGCCCATTCAAATACCTTGCTAGCTTGATGCTTTCATCTTCAACCACCTTTGATCTGAGGCACATTTTTTGAAACTCCTCGGTGTATGTTTGAACATACATATCTTTCTGCCTAAGATTATGTCTTCTCCTATGCAACTGAACTTCATAGTCATCAGGTAGATAAATTACGCCTTATCTTGGATTACCATTCCTCTCCATGAAACTATGGGACCTTTGCCTTCTTTCTCTCTTTCCAGATTGTACAAACTTCCACCATGTGAAGGTTGCTCCTCTCAACCTTGGCAGCCTGTACCTTTTGGGCCTCTGTTATACCATCACATTCAAAGTGATTTTCAATGCTCTCAATCCAGTCCACAACTGAATCAGGGTCCATTTGTCCCTTTGAAAGTGGCAGCCTCCCTCTAAAGCTTTTCCATAGGCTGCAGTACCTTTGGAAGGGAGTTCGGCTAAACGGTCGGGCTTACAGACCTCCTCCAAGTCCTCTTCCTTTTCCTTGGCTTCCTGCTCTTCCTTCTGCTCTATCTTGTCCTTCACTTTATCTGTTGTCTCATGGACTTCATCCAAGAGCTTCTCCACTTGAGATAACCTTTCTCTTAGCAACCGGTTATCTTCCTCTTGCTCTTCTACTTTTTTAGCCAAATCAGCATTAGTCACCATGGTTCTTTCCTCTAGTGTGTTCTCTCCTACTAACTCAGTGGGCTGCAACATCAATCACAAGCCTTGAATCAAACCTGGCTCTGATACCAATATGGTGTATGATGCTCCAAGATGTGCTTGCACTAACCAACTAGAAGAATTTCCTTAGTCTCCACCCAAGAACCTAATGGCTTCAAGGTTCTATCTTGACTTAGATCATTAACTAATCCCTTCTCTAACTCTGTTACAAGAGTTAATCTCCTTGTACTTCACCTTGGAGGGTTCACCACCCTTTGAACTTGCAATCTTCTTCCCACACTTAGAAGGATCTAAGTGTCATCTTCATCAACCAACTTGAACTGCTTGCAGCGGAGCTAAGGGTACTGTCCTCATGCTTCTTACATCCAAATAGGTCCATCTTACTTGGTGTTCACTCTTCAAACTACCCATTTCCAAGATTTTCCTTTGGTGAGGCCTTATCTCTAGTAGCCCTTACCAGTCAGTTTTCTGCCTTTTTCTCTTAAACTTGCCAAACAACCTATCAAACAATTTTTAGTTCCAGACACCCTTTTTGGAGCTTTAAATCTTTCATCAGGTTTCAGACCTTTGTCTATACCGTACGGTGGATTCCTACAAACAAGGAGGATTAGGGCTAATAGGCCTAATACTTAGGGTTTTAACACTTTCTCCTTCAAATCTATCTCAAATGGATTGATTGAGGTTTCAATCCTTCTAACATGCTTGGCTATGACAAAATCTTACCTGGAACCGTACTATGGCCGTACTATACTCCTTCCCCTGCCTAAGTTCTTCAAATTTTCATTCCCAAACCACTAACCGGGCAATCCTAGCTCGCCTAGGGTTTGAGATTACAATTACTTGCTTGGATCTTTAGGTTTCCTACTGCTGAATATGTACAATGGACTGGCTCCCCTATCATTTCAAAATAATTGTAGGGAGAACCCGTGGTTAGTTCTTATGGGGGAGCCATTTTTAAAACTTGACTGCTCAAAACTACAACTACAAGCCTCTACACTCTAATCTATGAAATAGAAAAAACAAATCTACACTGAACACCCTGAACACAAGATGAATCTTATTCAAAACTATCCAATGAACACAAAAATAGAGATAAAACTGTATATACAATGCCTTTTATGCCACTGTTTCTCAAAACACACGAGATTTTTAGAAAACACAGAATTCTGCCAAACTGTCTTCTATTCCACACAACAAAATTTGATTACAACAACTACTCTTTTCTTCTACGAGCCATCACACCTATTAGGGATGCCTTTTCCATCATTCAAGGGAGGTTGCTCGACCACTTACTCCTGACTTCAAGGGATTCCAATCCACCCAAGCTGCATGCAACCTAACAAAATGTTACCATGCAGTTTTACAACAACTTTACAACTTCCATCATTGTGTCATGATCCTCAATCCTAGGACCTCTAACACCTTGATCTCGAGCCAACCACTCCCTTAACTGTCCATTAGCATCTTCAAACAACGAGGATGTGGTTTAACACACATTAAAGGCACATTACTCCCCATTAAACTACTAAACTGGAATTAAACAAAGATGCTTAACAAAGAGACTAGCTATAATGACCTTAGTCCTAGTGACTAATTCATTTATTCCACACACAAACAAGACCTTCTAAGGTCCAAACTAAACACACTAATACCCTGACTTGGCTAAGGTCAGGTACAAGCCAAAATTTGATCATAACAAACTGGAGTTTAGCCTAGGTGCTCACCGCACCAATGAGAATAGCAACTTTGTGAAAGCAAGAAATTGAACATCATAGATGGAGGCATATCATATTTTTCAATTGAATGAAATCATGAAGCATCCATTCAAGGCATGAAAGAGAAGAATTTGGAGAAACAAGGAAATAAATGCAAAATATTTGTGCAATAAGGAAATTGAATCTTAGATATGAAGATCACTCTATGGCTTGATCCTTTGTTGAAGTAAGTCTTCAAACCTCACCTCCATCTTTCGTACTTCTTTTGATTTTGGGTCATGCTTAGAAGTATGGTAGGACTTATTTCAAGATGATTCCTTGGCTAGCATTGATAAAATTCAAGCACACAAAAAAGAATAAGGTGTCACAAGCATACCAAACAAGGTATGTGAATGTAAAATATGATGTGCTAGTGGACTAGTAGACTAGTGTAGTATAAATAATTGAATATTTTTTCAAATTGGATTTATCTTTTGTAATCAATTGTAGATAGATTCATGTCATAGGAAATTTCCATAAATACATGTCCATGATCATTAATTGGAAATATATGGCATGAGATCCATTGTGATAATGAATGTTTTGTGAAAGGTTTGACTTTTGGGGACAAAAATAGTGAATTTAAGTTTGGCAGGCAATGTCCCATAAAACAATCTAGTCCAAGGTAGCTAATATTTTTTTATTGTGCAATGGAAAATATTGAGGTGGTTTGTAATGGTAGATTATTAATGGGTATTGTGCACTAAATGGGTCATTAAGTATTTATGATGTATATCAAAAGAAGTATAGAAAAAGTGTAAATTCTAAATTATGCACTTTTATCCCTTCAATTATAAATTATACTATAGTTTGACTTGCAAAAATTGTGTGATTTGTAAAATTGAATACTTTAGTAATGTACACATTTTAATTTATTTTAATAATTTAACTATGCATGTGAATTGAAAAATAATGGATTTGATGCAAAATGTTAATTAAAGAAGTATATATTAATAACTTTGAGTGTATTGAAAATATAATAAAAAATTTAAGAGATCACACAAACTATATTTATATTAAGAAACTTTGTAAAAATAAACACAAAATTAAAGAAAAAAATTATCATAATACATTTTTCACCCTTATATAATTAAATTATTTTTCATCCTCACAATTAAAATGTTGAAATAATTAAAGAATCGTTTCATTTTTCATCCTTACAATTAAAATGTTGAAATAATTAAAGAATCATTTTTCATCCTTATATAGTTATATAAAAAAATAAAACTAATAAAATTGTTTAATTAATTAAAAATATAAAATTTATAAATATAAAATTATTTTAATTAATTAAAAATAAAGACAAATAAAACTAAAAAAATGTTTAATTAATTAAAAATAAAGACAAAATATCAATATAAAATTAATTTAATTAATTGAAATATAGATATAATAAAAATAAATAAAAATTATTGATTAATTAAAAAACCAAAATTTTCAAATAATTCAAATGACTTTAAGTCACTTGATTAGAATTTGAAATTTTCAATTACATCTAGGGGTGAAGGGCTCATAGTGGAGCACCTAAACTTTGCATCTCTCAAAATCTTATGTGGAAATTTCAAATCACTCCCAATTTTGTAAAACAATTTATTTGGCAATTCATGTGCTTATATATTTCGTTTTAGGGCTACATCATCAAATATTATGCCACATCAACATGGTTTTTGCTGAGTCATGTTTTATTGGTGGGTTGATGTGGCATCACATGATTTTTCAGTTTGTGTACTTTATAGATAAAAAGTGTTTTGCAATTGGATATTAAGGTGCTCCACTATGGGGGTCCACTGTGAACTACTTTTATCCCCACTATTAGACCCCACTCCACTATGGACCCCTCTCCCCTCTCCCATGTTAAACTGGTGCTTACAAACATATCTTAAGTTTTCTTTACAATATAGTATCTTAATCCTTTATTTCAGTTTTCTTTACATTATAGTATCTTAATCCTTTATTTATAATCCCTTTCTGCATTGTCTTTTTTCACCCGAAGCATGTGGGATTAAGAACCCTTTCACTCAAACCATATTTTCTCCTTCCCGCAGCAGGCCAACATTGAGGAGCTCGCTTCTGCATTGCAGAGATTCTGCAAAGAGGATACTGAAACTCGCTTGTCACGGAAGAAATTTTGAGACACACTGGCTGATTTTGCAACACTTATAATGGTGTAAACTGAAAGTAAAATCCTAAATGGTAGACGCGAACGGAAACCAGTAATGGGAAGGGCAACTGGAAATGAAAAATCAGTACGAAAACGGGAAAGTTACATAATAAGGGGGGCCCACATAAACCACCTAAGCGGTCAACGCTTAGATTGTGCCGGTTAAGCGTCCCTGCCTAATGAACCCTGCTTTCAGATCTCTTCTGTCTACTGCATAATTGCCTTAAAGCATCGGATGTTTGTATATACAGATGAACAGTTATAGCCATATATACATCCACCAATTTGTACTCGATGAAACAAAATTTGATGCTATGGAAGCCCTCCAGTCCAATCGTATGATGTTAATTTATTTAAAGCAAGTCGATGGCCAATTGTTGTCAATAGTTGTTAAACTAAATCGTGCAACATGAGGAAGTAAATGGCGTTGATGGCCAGCTCTCTACTTTCATCCCATTACGGTTGATCATGTTCACAAGTCCTGATTAACGAAGTTGAAGTCGTTTCTTGAGTATTGATTGTTTCCATGGTACTAAGCTTTCTCCTAGATCTAGTGAATTGAATTGTAAGAATTTATGCTCAGTAGTACCACTGTAATCCTAATTTTTTCTTCCACTACCATGATTTTTGCATATAAGATTTATCATGATCAACCTTTCTAAATCAAAATGGATAAAACTCAAAAACACACAATAACTCTAATTATTTTGGCAAGAAAGTTTAGGTATGGGAGGTTTGTATTGTTCCATCTTAGAGATGGATCTAAAAAGGAAGGTTTACTAGTAATATATTAAAAAAATAGAGGATTCAATTCTAAATTTCAGATCCTAAACTTAAATAGACAAATATCTCTATAACTCCAATCACACATCTTCTTGTAGATTGCAAATGGAATAACAAAATAACTAAATAGATTCAAATGGAGTATTTTTTCATTCCTATACTTGATTGTAATCTACATATTTCCACTAGATCATTATTTCTTGTCTCCATAAACTTTACACCCAATTTGATGGCCACAACATGTGTAGTCTTGTCAATCTTACACAACTATTTTTTAAGTAAGCAATTGAGTAAATAGAATTACTGTCAAACTTGATGAGCTCTATTGAAAAAATGAACCTCAAATGATATCGTACGAAAAAAAAAACTAAATGTAACATATAACCACCAATATAACACAAAATAAATTTCAAATGATATCCTACATAAGAAAACTAGATGTAACATATAACCACCAATTTAACACTTAATACACAAATGATCTTATGATGTTTGCATACGATATTGGACATCACCCACAAATCTAAAAATTACCATACCTTTTTTTAACTTTCCTAATGTATAATCAAAATATCATTTCAAAAATGATACGAGCTTAAATGAGCATACCCATTGAACTTATGGGTATGGGTCCATTTACTAGTAGCAGACACACTGTTGGAGGATTCTATTAATTTCTCCACTATTCTGTTTGTCCCTTACATAGGGTAAATTCAGCTATTATTTATTTTGCATGTTCTGTTCTGCAGTTTGCATGCTCTGTTCTGCATCATTTTTGTAACCGCTCTGCAGGTGTAATTGCTTTCCAGAAGTTTCTACTTTTCTAAAAAGCCCTCTTTATATTGAGGCACCTTGTAATGTTCTGTATTTTCAATCAATTAATGTATGAATGCTGTAGCATTTAGTGTGGGTAATTTATGAATTGAAAGTACGTGGGTACTAAAGCTCAAGCCATTCTTGACCATCGATAAATTGGCGGCGGAGATATGGTTTGACTTGTTTGGAAGAAAGAGAGGTTGCCCATGGCACTCTCCCTCTCCTGTCTGCGCCCGGGCCACTGCATTTATACTCACCGAGAACAGCTGTCCTGTATCCCAATCAAACGCTCACTTTCTTAGATTTTCCTACTCACTATTCAATTGGGTGCAACTGACAAGAACAATAACAAATATTACCTCCTCCTGTAGACTTTATTCCAGTCCTGCCATCCCACTGAATTTATAATGCTGTCGAAGTGGCAGAAGGAATAGACGGTAGTAGAATAGTCACCCCATGCTCGTCCCAGATACACATTTCCCGTCCCCTTCACCTTACATCTCACAAACGAGAATCCTGTTTTGTTCTCTGCCGACGTCCTCTGCGACGCTGCAATGGCTCCGAATCTCGCCGCATTTACACGCAGTAAGCATTTCTGTACCATCAATGGAGCCCACTATGGTACACTTCAAGAAAAAGTGCCTGCCTTTGTAATCGTAAAGGGTGTCTTGAGATCCCACCATTCGGCACTGTGTAATAAAAGCTTTGTCCTCCGCCACGAGCAGCGCAACCGCTTGCATTCCCTCCGCCCCTGGCACCGCCGGTGGAGCGCTGTTCTGCATTAACAAACGTTCTATCACACACCCATTGGAACGCTACTGCAAACATAACAACCACCAGACATAAGTACCTCAAAAGTGATGCCTTTGGCACAGAAATACTGAGATTCGATGGTAGTAGAAGCAGAACCGTAGGTGCCCAGAGGCTGCCCGTCCGGACCTCTGGATGACGCGGTGTCGTTCCAAGTCAGAATTGTTTTTCGGGTCCTTTCACCGATGAAGGAAATAAATGATTTGTTCGCAGGAATCCTCACCTTCTCCCTGCACACCAATCATTCAGAATGAAAAGATCGTTTTTTGTTTAAAAAATACAAAGTTAAATTCCACACGCACATGTATATGCCGGCGCGTATGAAAATCTTCACCCGCTTGGAGTTCCCAAATGGAATGGAATCAACAGCGCCCTGAACTGTCGTGAAATTGCCTCTGCCATCCTTAGCCACGACTATGATCTCACCAGTACGAGAGTTCACGTCATCCCGTGAAATCATGTAATTTGTTGCAGCAGAAGTTGGATATATTTGGAGGAGGAGGATGATCAACACGGCCCCTGCTACACCATTTTCCATTGTGTCCCACCGAAAAATGGTGTGCCAACCCCTGCTATACGATAAATATGATTTTAAGTGTCACACACTAAGCTTTTGACTTTGTCAATGTTCGATGTGGAGCCAGCTTTCAATACCCTTTCCGTGCCCTTTCCATTGTTGATCATTTTCCGTTCCTGTTTTACTGATTTATTTCATGCGTATTTCTCAAACAGGTTCTCATAAATACAATGTTTCTCCTACTTTTTTGCAACGGATGGCAATGTATTATTATTAGTTCCTGCTGCAGGCAGAAAACTTATGCATCCATTCAATACATTTTTTTTTATTTTTTTTGCCTGATATTGACAGTCCCACCAATGAAAAGCTAGAATTAAAAACTTGACCACCAATTCTATGTAGTCTACATAGAATTCTCTGTTTTTCAAATAATAATAATATGTTTTATCTTTTTTCCTATTTGTTGGTTTTGTGCAATAGTCAGTGGAAAAATCAAGAATTTTATTTTTAATGCATTATATTCCTTTGACAACAAAGGCATTATTTATTATGGTTTTTCAAAGGCTATTAAATCAACGAAATGTTGTTTTGTAAGTTACAATAAAGTTTACAGTCTGCAGCATTAAATATAAAGAGATACGTGCCAAATTTGTAAAAGCTTCTACAAACTTAATAAATTTAAAAAAAGTTGTTTTGTATGTTATAATAAAGCTTACATACTGTAGTACAATTTAACTATTGGCATTAAATATTATGGTGACATCTTCCAAATTGACTGTAAAGAATAAATGTTACAGTAAGATTGATCTATTCATATTAAATATAACAGTTGCATTTTGAAGACTTATTTTCCATACGTGCCAACTTTTTCAATGGTAAATAAATAAATGAATGTACAAGCATTTATTTTAGCATTGAGTGGGAGACAAAAAGAGAGTAAGTGCAGTAAAAATTTACATCGAAAAAGACATGGAAGCTAGAAAATCTTTGACTATGTAGAAAATTCTACCAAAATCTTATCTCATATTCATGTTGAACGATGGAATGAAATAAATATTACAGTTTATGTTAGACAATAATTAAAGAGTACAATTTTGATAGCCCGTAAACTGCAAAAATAAGATGAAGAAGTATTGCAAGGTCTCAAAGTAATTCTGAAAAACACTGAAAGCGCCATTCTGAAAGCACTGAAGAGCACTTTGAAAGCATTGAAGAGTATTCTGAAAGCACATTCTGACTGTACCAGGTCTAATCTTCTATCTTCATTCTCAAAGCACTGAAAAGCATTGGTCTAATCTTATGTGTTGTGCATGTGATTCCTTGTCTCCAATTTTATAGTGTCTTCTTTCTTTACATCAAAACTATTTAAACTGCAAAAGAAAAGTTTAGCTTCTAAAATGAATAAAAAAGCAAGGTGACATTTTTTTGTGCATTTTGCAATTGAAACATGTGTTTGACTTTTTTGCAGAAAATTGAAAAGCAAATTACTGGTTACAGTGAAAGAGAAAATATATAACAATTCCAACAAACTCTATGACATATCAAGTAAGGATGTATTAAATATTATTTTATTTGTCTTTCCATGTAACTTGTTCTAATTATATTTCTAGTCATAATTTACAGCTTGAGCAGTTGAGAGGAGTTGTTATGCTTGAAAGATGTCCAAACATAAGACAAATGTATTATAAATCAGGTATCTATCACTTTTAGACTAACACTATGTCCACCTTCTTATACGTCTATTGTTTTTCAAATGTTGAAAATGAACTTTGTTAGATGATTGTTGTTTTTCAAATATTGAAAATGAACTTTGTTAGATGATTGTTTATGCCAGGAGCTTCTTGATTATAGACAATAACTTCTGGATTGTACTCAAGAACTAGGCAATCAACTGTTGCTAATATCTTCATTGGTAAGGGTTCATTCCTTTGTATG
Source organism: Sequoia sempervirens (assembly GCA_007258455.2). NCBI lineage: Eukaryota > Viridiplantae > Streptophyta > Pinopsida > Cupressales > Cupressaceae > Sequoia > Sequoia sempervirens. The sequence continues at coordinate 13,348 of VDFB02344135.1, forward strand.
TACTAATAGTTTAAGTTTGTATTATGTCTTATTTTGTTTGATTTCTTATGTTAGATGTTTGCTAATGCAAGAATTTTCATGCAACTTTACAGGTTTACAAGTTTGGAGGAGCAATTAAGATTCAGGGAGTTGCAGGCATACAAAGGCATGCAATATACAGATTATAAGTGTGTGCTCTTTCGATAAATAGGTCAGTGTCGAAGACTTTGGATTTATATTTAAAGAAGAGTTTATATCATTGCTTTTTTCCTTTAAAAAAGTATTCAAGTGGTGCTAGTTATCTTGTTTGCAAAGATGCTTCGTCAAAAATTACTTTTAGTGACTGTCATTCTTTTCTTCCTATGCATAACTTGATAACCAATTAAACTATAGTTTTTAGCTCAATTACTGAATTCTTAGAATTACTTTAGTTGCTTTTAAACTTGAAAAGAGTAGAGGCCTAGAAAAGTGCAGTATTTAGTCAACATGTATCTGTAGTTTTTGTTTTGTACTAATAATTTTGGGTGAGTTGTTTGAAATTTAAAGTTTTGAGATATACTATAGGTCATAGAAACTTATTTGTATACAAGGCTCTATTTGTTATTATAAATTTTGTCATGGTTATTAGTCTTTAGATGGAGTAACATGAAAAAATTTATTTCATAAGGAACTAATAAAATTGAACAAATATTTCTTGCATTCATCAGGGAACAAGGAAAAAGTAGGAAACTTATACTGAGGCCTATTTGTCACCATAGAATGGAAGAAGGGAACCTTGCTTGGAGTCTACCATAGTGTTAATGCTTTATTTCTTCAGTCTGGTGCTTGAATAGAAATGCAATAGCTTAGCTATATATGCATAAATTGCTACTTTTGTTAAAGGCGTCATCAAAGTCCTTTACACTTGAATGCATTGTTGATGCCTGCTAGACCATATTTTATGTCCTCTTTAATCTCTTCCTAGCACCATATTGAATATTCTACACCATTTAATTATGGCATGTTACTTGGACATAGAAGCTATAAAAAATGATTAGGTTACTATTATTATAATTTCTCCTATTCTAATCAATATTATCACTTTTAAGTTCGGGAGCAAACATTAATACCTCTTTTAATACCCAGTACTCTTCATTTTCTCATTAAGAATATTGCTAAGTCAAGCATCGATTAGCTAGGCGATGGAATGTTATGATCATGATTTGATTTGTATATCTCTAGAGAAAATGCTTTTAGCCCTAAACCTCACTCTCGCACATGCATTAAATCATTGCTAAAGTTACCCAAAGTTTTAAGATTAGTCAAAATGAATGTATCTCACAGAGGACTACATAGGAATAATACCAACATATCTTGCCCCACATAAATTATTTGAGGTGCAACCACAAGTTGTTGCAGACCCATTTCACCATCTTAAATAAAGTACTATGTCTTGGATGAGTTCCTTGATGTTTTCCAAAACATGTATTAGCCAGCAACCAATGCCTCAAATTCTCTTTATTGAAATCTGGATATTGCATGCATTTGGCGCTATACTAGATATTTAGTATCAGATAGGCATTAACATTAAATTGCAATGACATTAATGCAATATTTGTGATTATCCAGTCCTTAGTTAAATATTTTAATTGATCTTTATTTATTTATCTTTTTGTATGATCCTTACTATTCTTATCATTTTGTATATATCTGTCAAGGACAACTTTACTAAGGATGTCTATAATAATTTAGCATTAATATTGTTATGTCACCAGTACTAAATATTATCCCAATTAGTACCACTATAATGCTTCTCATTGCGGTTTTTTTGGTCAGCATATAGGTTACTATAGTTTCCTTCCATATTCTACTAAATCCAAAAGTTCATAATACTATTAATGATAGTTACATAATTAGTATTTAATTTTTCCCAGCCTACTATTGTAGTTTCCTAGTTAAATAACAATCTTTAATACAAATGAAGTTGGTAATAAAAACAACAGAGAGAAATCAGAAAGGATACCTCATACCGCAGTTACTACATTCTCCTATCACCACAAAACACCCAACTACCCTATTTAGAACTCTGTTGTCTATTTTTTGTTGGAAAAACTATGATTTAAGTTGTGCATTCTTCCTTTTATCTCAATGCATCAGTGTTAAAGCGACTCATAATCTAAGTTTTGAAAGTGTCTTATATATTCCCCCAATAAATCATTGCAAATCCTCAAAATTTATAGCAAGCTTTAAGGCCATTGCATTTATAATATAAACTAGGCATGCTGTTATCTTCTAATTTTGTAGCCGAAATAGCTTTCACCCCTTTTTTCAAATAAGACAAAGACTTCAACAATGAAAAATAAAACTAACACAGGGCATGTTAAATGTTTCACAGCTCTACATTGCATTTCCCTCTAAGCGCTACAATGGATGATGTAGAGAATTAAGGAGGCAAAAAAAATTCTTACTAAGCTGTCAAGATTTTTGAACCTCATCTTTTTAGTTTCAACATGGGCTCTACCAACCTCCACTATCGTCTCCTAGTGACCAAAATATCAACCAAGTTAATTGTGATTTCAACAACAAAAACAAAGAAACCCCTTCTAGCCAAACTCAAATATGCCAGTATACCTTTGCACGTTCTTCCTCATTTATATCCATAATAAATGTCATATACCTAAAACAACCCAATGCAATAAGAGTTCCAGCATTAACGGTGCTCCCAAAAGATTTAAATTACATTACCCTTGAAATGAAACATACATCTGGAAATGAAATGACCATTCTCATAAGTATGACATGAACCATATTGCTTAAAATCTCAAGTATGGTACAAGGGCCTTGATGCCATGAGGCCACCATTCTTGTTCTAATGGTGTAGATGGATCCATCAAACATAATAACTATAGAAATTGTAAACAATAGTTAGTTTGTATTATTAGATAATTTCCCACCAAAACATTCACTAGTAATTTTGATTGATAAGTCCTAAAAAATTGTAGCAGAGATGAAAACAGCATATTCCAATTCAAGGAATCAAGACAATAATTTCAAAAATTAAGAATTTTAAGCACTTTAGATGGGTCTAGGAGAGTAGTGTCTTGAGCTCATTTATGCTTTCTACAGGTGAAGACCTGGCTCTCCATTTCTGTGTATAGGCTAATGTCTATCAATGCAAGTTCCCTTCCTTCCTATATGTTTCCTACACTCTTGCCCCAATGTTATTGCTACTTATAATGTACCAGTGAGCTTGTAAGGCTTTCCTATCACATCCTCATATAACCTAGGACATCGTGTGGTCAAAGCAATAAATAAATGGAGAAGACATTTCAATTTAATGCAGCATTAGGGGAAGCAACAGATTTGGTAGAGAAGGAAGGAGGGAATGGAGATAGAGTAAATACAAGGGCATGGACACCACATGAAGGTTGTGGGTGCCTTCACTACATTAAAAAGTTCCTTCTCATGGAGAGTTAAATGCCAAAATCCACACCTTTGACTGCATCCTTCTTACCTACACTAAAAGGAGAGCTTTTGAATAGGGATGGACATCCTTCAAAGTTTATAATTGAAAAACCATCTATTAGACTACTAAATCAATTCCATTAAATGCAAGACTAATGCCATTAAATGCAAGACTACTAAATCTATATGTGCCCTAAATACCGAATTTAATCTAAATTTAGGATTAGAACAGAAAGTAGAGACCTTACTGTGCATGAGAATAGCACATCCAGGCTCGAGCTGGTCCTTATCAACAAAGGACACTATATTAACATAATACTCTAGTCCCACCGAGGATGACACAATGGTGTGGTTCTCGTCCATAATCTCCTCCAGATTCCCGCCACTCATGGGAGAGCCTCTCCCAAAAATAAAATAGCACATTTAGCCACGGCCTAATAACAGAAGACAGATTTAATAGAAACCCAATTGTGCAAAAAAAAAACCATACCTGATTAGGCCTCCAAGACAAAGATGGTGCTACATGCACCTTGGTTAAAGAAGTTGCCATGCTCGCCATTGCAGGAAAAAACTAGGCTTTCATGTATGCATTACTAAAACCCATTCACACTAGACAAAGAAGAACACAAATTATCAAAATAAATAACAATGGTAGTCATCCATAGAATCATAAAAAATCATACCCAATAAACAAACACCTTTACGAAAATTGTGGTTTGGGGTTAAAATACATACTCTCTTTAAACCTTCTACAATCTTGGAGCCAATATAAAGCAACTCTGGATATATCAACAAGTATTAAAATAGCTTAAATTCAGAGACAAGATGAAGCTAAAAGGTCAATTTTTTAACCGTCTAGCAGTACCTGCAACTTCTTTCCATATTGCTTGCACAAAAGGAATGGCACTTGTTCCATATTCATGCCTTTCTGCACCACACCACTGTGCACCACTGTCCACATATTTAAATAATAGTTTGTATCCTTGCTTGTGGTCGCAAACTTCTCTTTGTCTCTCTGTTTCTACTACACACTATGTGCATGAATCAATCTGTTATGCGTGTCTGAATACAATGTAATTGTTGTATTGAATCATACGGCTAAGGTAGAAACATATAATGCCTAGTGTACAAACGAATATGCAAATTCCACCACATTAAATCTTTGGTACAATTTGCTCTACGTGTTTCATAATAATGTCATTGTTGTATTCGAATGACAGCTGGTGGAAATTTATGATTTTGTATTGGGACAACCCTACATGTATGATAATCATGATGTGTATTAAGCTAGGCCTTAGAGTGTTGTTGGTATTATCAAATCAATTCCATTATGAATTGTTGTGCAACCATTGGTCGTTGCTGTCCCATTTTATTTTGGAAATCTCAAGCTTCGATCAATATTCTTGAATGTCTCATTGAGACCACCAAACACACGTGTTTTCATAATAAAATTATTCATTCATCTAAGTCTAGTGGTATTTCAAGATGTTTTTAACCATAAATAGATAGATCACCATACTACTTAACATATGCATCTTAGTTATACTCTTCAACGTATGCATTCCCTGTTTTGATTGGTTATGGTACAAACTAGAGTTCACTGGTTTCAAGTAAAGATCCGGTATGCTCCAACAAATTCCACATCAATCCTTCCAAGAAATTCCAAATTAAGAGCACTCATTAATGCTCTCCTTTTTACAACTCATGGAGGAAGAGGTTTTGCATTCTTCTGACATGAGGAGTACAAGGATAGAGCACATCAAACCAATCCACCTGCAGTTGCATTGCCTAAAGGCCCTAAAGCTACAATTATACATTTGAAATTGTCCCAACCCAGTAACTATATTATCAATTTATAATTTCCAACTATAATATAAAATTATACAATTTTTATTAATCAAAGTATTCATATGAGATATATCATAAATAACACATTTGATTACATGTATATATGATTGATAAGATTTTTTTCAAATAAATAACATATACAATGTAGTTATTATTAGACTAATATGTTACCAACATAGCAGGAGCGACAGTAGACAAAACTAAATCAAAATTCCCTTAATGAGTTGACATTTTGAAGACTAGGTTTTCCATTGTTCAAAAGTACAGATATAATAAGTTTGTAGAAGCTTTCAAAACACGATGTGTTCCTACTGTAACAGCTCAAGCATGCTTGTAAAAAAAGGCTTCTCTCTTTTTTCTATACCTATATGTCTCTTTTCAAACTTTCACAGCCCATGATTCAGCAAATGATTCTATTTTATTTCTTAACAATTAACTAGGATGTATTCTCTACCAAAATAACCCCGTCAAATATTAGTCATCCTGAATTGAATATTTTATATTCAAATAGAACAGTACTTAATATGTTGCAACACATTTTCTACAGGTTATCAAAGTAACAGTTCCACTAATCGTGGATCACAACGTGGAGCAAACACAAAGTACGTACAGATGGTTTCTCCATACCAAAAATTTTAAAAATCATACAGTCTATCTTAGCAGGCAATGGCTGCTCCTTTCTACCACAATAATATGCTTTTCCCAACTATTGTCCTATTTGTTGAAATGTGCCTACTGATATTGCTGCTAATCCTAGTAAAAGATACCCCTCAATTTCTTTTACTACTGCTATGCAATGTAGTAGTCTTCTTCTACTTCTTTGCATAGATTATTGCCAAATCCTTTGTGCCCAGAGTATAAGTAGCTAGCCTCCAAATCTAAACCCAAGAAACTAGAGACATACCAAAGTTAAGCTTAATGTGTCATGATAACATTCCTCAATACAAGTAGATAATACAAAGAAGAAATGGACACAGTGCCAAGGCAATCAAGTTCTAAAGAACCTACAAAGCAATTCAAGTAACTGAACAAGTTACATTGAATTGAAAGGGATTCAAGTACCGTAGAAAGCAAAACAAATATAAAGGTGTTAGGAGACGAACATGGGGTCGTTTTGCTGTAAAAATTAGTGAGCCTGGATCTAGGAAACGTCGATGGCTTGGAACATTTGATACGATTGAAGAGGCTACAAATTCCTATGAAACAGCTGCTAGGTGCATGGAAGGAACTAAGGCAACTAAAAATTCCAATTATATCATTTCAAACCCATGGAATTTCTTTGAAGATGCTTTGTTGTCATCTTACAAAGAGGACACTACAGCCAAAGCAAATCAGCTTTTTGTTCAATCTTCCAAATTAACGAAGCATCCACCATCTAGTTATATGTGCAGTAATTCAACACATATGATACAAAATTTTAAAGTCGAAGAAGTAGCAACAAATGATGTTCACTCAAATACAGGTTTATTGGACGAAGTAATCTACAAATACTTTCCAACTTCACATTACACTAGTGCTATTGATGACAAGCAGGAGAATGGTAGTACATATCAAGTGCCAATTGGAAAAGTTGACAACTTGATAGACACAAATTATGAGTGTCTTTACATGAACCATGTCAAGGGTATAATTCTTAACACCAAGTTTAGATATCAATTCCCTATTCATAGCAGTTCTATATAATAATAGTACAAAACAATAGATTGTGTCATTAGATATTGAGATTTTGTGATATTGTTATTGAAATTATTTCTTACTAATTAATTTTCTTTGCCACAATCTTTGTAGATGATGCAACAATTGCTAAGAGTTTTGTCAAGAAATCTCCAGTGTTGTTTGAATGTGCTAGTGTTTCCAACGAGATGAACACAGCTCAATTCAATTCAGGTATTGAGTGTGTCCTTGAACATCCCCACGTGGATACTAAGAGCATGAAAAATAACATTCACAATGGCTATTGTTTTGTCACCAACGAACCTACTAATTCCATTGCCATAGAACAACTAAGCCACTATGAAATAAAGACTAAACTGCAACATATGGAGGAAAGCATAAAGTTATTGATGGAGTCTCATGGTAGAATTATGCAGAAATCTGCAACCATGCTCTCCTTTTTTTAGAGTTTGAATCTGTAGAGACATGCAAAAGTGCATATAATTTTGGAAACTTTGGAAATATGTATAATTCCCCTTAAATCACTTTCTATTTCAAATTACAATTCTAAAAGCAAAATTCAATTTAACAAAATGATTTGCTACAGATAGTTCTCTAATTTGATTTTTGAAATTTTCTATTTCCCGATGCTTAAAGTTCCTTGTATATGCATGTCTTTAAATATTAAGAATGCAAATGAATGTAAAATTTTGTTGTCCATTTCCTACTTTTCAAATGCAATTTTTTCTTTCCTAAAAATTTGAAATCAAAGATCATTTTAGTCAATATTTTGTACCCTTATAAAAATTCCACTTGCTTGATACTTTTTACTAAAATTTATGCATTTATGTTTAACTCTTTTCCAACTTAGATTTATGCAAATAGTATTAACTAGTACAAATATCTACACGTTTCCCTACTATTAGAGATTAACAAAATAAGAATAGTAATTTACAATAATTTTAAATCCAAACATATTGTAATGGCATTTGGAAATTATCTGTTGTAGAAGGCGAACAGCTAAATAACTAACAAAACAACAAAAAAACCATTGAAAGCCAAACAAGTAAAAAAACTAAGGTATTATTAGACATGGAAAAACAAGTTATAAATGTAGACAATTACCAATTCAAAAGTAAAACTCAACCCTCCAATATTGATATTGCATTAAAATGTGAAGGACTATATAGAGTGAAAACATTTCAATACAATGTAGGAGATTGTTTATTTGACGCACTAGAACTACTACTCAACTATCGTTACACATCAATCCAACTACAAAATGGCACTATTGATTTTTTTTTAGTTGCCTTCCAAATAATGAAAAAGAAGCAAGAAAGTAATATAACTACGAATTGGATCCACAAAATCTATGCCAATTACACGGAGTACATGATCGTACAACATATTTTCGAAGAATGCGATTATCTGCAAAACCAAGTTCACCTAACAAAGAAGTTGGACTATGGGGAGATGTATTTTGTATTCAATGGCTATCCAAATGGCTAGATATACAAATATGCCTCTGGTCAATGACAACAAGGGAAAAGTATTTGCATTTCAACAAATTAGCCCTTGGAGAGTCATTCTCAATTCTCTTTCATGATGCAAATCCTTCCAATGGACACTTCGAGCCACTTCTCAGTATTCAAACACAATCTCAGAACTACCAACCATCAACAAAATTTCATCAACTTAAACAGCTAATTAGAAATAATAATCAAAATTAAAGTACCAAACATGTCAAACAAAAAAAAAATCAAAACAACTATCACAAATACAAAATTCAAAAATGATAGATGTAGATAATTATCAATTCAAAGGCCAAACTCAAGTTTCTAACATTGATATTGTACTTAAAAAAGGACTATTTAGAATGAACAATTTCAAGTACAATGTCGAAGATTGCTTGTTTGACTTAGTAGAACTCTTACTCAACTTTCAGTACACATCAATCCAACTACGAAATGGAACCATT